>CAUYTI010117945.1:0-37310 GCA_963575145.1 Galago senegalensis | reverse complement strand
AAGAGGGGGAGGAAGGAAGGAAGGATGAAGGAAGGGAGGAGGGAAGGAGGGAGGGGGGAGGAAGGGAGGAAGGGAGGAAGGAAGGAAGGAAGGAAGGAAGAAAGGAAGAGGGGGAGGAAGGAAGGAAGGATGAAGGAAGGGAGGAGGGAAGGAGGGAGGGGGGAGGAAGGGGGGAAGGGAGGAAGGGAGGAAGGAAGGAAGGAAGGAAGGGAGGAGGGAAGGAGGGAGGGGGGAGGAAGGGGGGAAGGGAGGAAGGGAGGAAGGAAGGAAGGAAGGAAGGAAGGAAGGAAGGAAGGAAGGAAGGAAGGAAGGAAGGAAGGAAATTAGGAAACAGGTCTCATGGACCTGTTCCGGTCGGTTCTAGGTGTGAGCCAGGGTAGAGGGCAGAGTCTCCTCTTCTTTCTCATTCCTCACAGTTGCCTCTGAGGGTTCCACACATCAGTCTGGGGGCTTCCCGGATTCCACTGTCTTCAAAGCCTTTTCATAGCACTCAAGAGTGAAGGGTCTGTACCTCAGTTTCCTCATCTTTAAAATGAGGATAATACTATTGCCATCTTTTGTAAGTTTATGTGAGAATTAAATGAACAGTAACTGGCAGGGCGTATGTGTTCTCCAGGGCTAGTTATAATTATATTTTGTTTTACTATTCACTTTTCAATCCACCCACAAACATGTCTGTTTTGCTTTGAGAGTTGGAAGAGATGCAAAAACATTTTTGGGCTCCTCATTTTCTAGAGACGCCCAGAGAAGTCCAGTGACTTTCCCAAGGTTATACGACTACTGAGCAGCTGAAGGAGGGTTGCTCCCCAGCCCACGGGTCTCAGGATCCTCTGTGTACACCCCGCTTTCTTGCTACTGTTTTCTTTAATCTCCTTTTCCATCAACCAGCCTGTTCCCTAACGTCCATCATTCATTATTCTCTTTTGACACCTACAAATATCCTTCATTTATATTAAACTAAAATGGTTCTTGTCAATAGCAGTAAGTGGCCTGGCTGCCACTGGAACTGCTGGAGAAGAGAAAATTGATGGGAGGAAATGTTTGCAGCTCCCCAGCCCACGCTGAGGCCCACACACGCGGCGCCTGGAGCAGGTTCTTACACTAACCCTCTCTTTGAGCAGAATAGAATCGCAACTATTCATTCTTACACCCCCTTTTGTTGATCATCTAGTTTGGCTCTGTTTTTACAATATGCCTCGAGAATAAAAAGATGAAAGTCAATGCCCATTCTCAAGGAGTTTCTGCTCAGAGAGAGAGAATAAAGGAGCAGGGATGTAATGTCCTACGCTCAGCGATGACACATAAACATGTTCAGTGAAATCTGACGAGGCCACGCCCACTTACAAACTTATTTTAAGTGAGTACCCTATGAGTAATTTGGTCCCAGGATGAAGATAGGAAAACAAAATGCTCTGGGCTCAGAGAGAAGAGAGCAGCCCGGCCTTACAGATGGGAAGCTGGTGAGAGCTCAGTAGAAGAGGGAATTGGGGGGATGGGTTCTGAGGAGCGAGTTGAAAGTCAGAGACAGGAGAGGAGAGTATTTTAGGTAGAGGTAACAGTATACTCCGGGACATAAAGCCAAGAATTAGCCACACAAGTGAAATGACAACCAGGATCTAGATAGTGGGTTACTCTATTGCCACAGGGCAATGCATGGTTGATTAGAACCCAGATAAATGCTACAAGGAAGAACACGGAGGGATTTGGAGGAGAGAGGAATTGTTCTAAGCTCAAGGAAAGCTTCATGGAGAAGGTCGGCTTTAAAGCAAAGAAAGAAATAGCTGCAAAGACTGAAGAGGATTGAGGCTTTTCTTTTTAATCCATTGGGATGGAATTCTTTCAACTTGACTACTGAGAAAAATTGTCTTGGGGATATTTGTTAGTCTGGGGAATGGGCTTGGTTTTTTTTACTTCTTAGAGAAATGGAAGACAGCTAAAGTATTACACACACACACACATATACTTTACCTATACTATATATATATTGTATCAACTGTATGAAAGCCCTTAGGATAAAGACTTGCCAATCTCTCATGGCCCCAGGATCCCCAAGAGGGTGCTTCAAACTAATGCTTCCTGTTCTGCTGAGAGAGGACTTAGAGAGCCACCCCATCTGTTGAATTTGTCACAGGCCACATTGGGCTGGGTATGGATCAGGCCAACTGCCTCTCCCACTCCATCCTTATAACATGGAGAAAGGAATAGGATGCTAGAAGTTCAAATAAGGTATGGCCTTAAAATCTGTATTTCATATAAGCACATAGATAAATGCCATTTATAGCAAAAAATAAAACAACAACATATATGAATTTGTATTTGGATAGCATTAACTTTAAAGCAGATTTTTAAAACCAAATTCTCACCACCCTTTTAGTTTTTAGTTACCATCATTAGGTATACCTTAATCACCCTAAAAATATTTTAATTGTAAACAAGTCAGTGTCCGTTTTAGGTTCCCTGGCAAAAATATTTCCTAGGCAGAATATGGTCAGTGGCAGGTAGGTAGGAGAATGGGCCGGGGAAAGAAATGGACTGATGTTATGTCTCTTTTCTAGCTAAAATTCCTTTTAAGAAGGACTGGAGATGAAGTAAGTCATCTGGCAGCCAGCCGAAGTGGACACTTGCTCCATTCCAGGTTAGAGCTCAGAACACCCTCTAACTCCTTGATCTTTATGGCCGGAAAATGTGATTTTATTTTATTTATTATTATTATTATTATTTTGAGATATAGTCTCACTCTGTTGCCCCAGCTAGAGGGTTGAGGTGTCAATAACACAGAGAAACCTCAAACTCTTAGGCTCAAGTGATCCTCCTGCCTCAACTTCCCAAGTAGCTGAGACTACAGGTGCCCACCACAACGCCAGCTAATTTTTCTATTTTTAGTAGAGACAGGGTCTCACTCTTGCTCATGCTGATCTTGAACTCCTGAGCTTAAGCAATCCACTGGTCTCAGCCTCCCAGAGTGCTGGGATTACAGGCGTGAGTCATTGTGTACAACCAGAAAATGGGACTTTAAACAGAGTAAGTTATGTGTTTGCATGTCCCAGGGGGCTGGGGGCCTCTCCCTGGCTTCTCTTCCTGTCTTTCCTGTCGTGCCCAGGAAGGAGCCATCGGTGAAAGCAGCCTCATGTCTAGTTCTAGCTCAGCAGGTATTTATTAAGGCCGTGGGATATGTGAGCGAGAGTGCTGAGCCCTGGAGTTGCAGATGCCTAAGAGACTCTGATTCCTGCCTGGAGGGTGCCACAACTACAGTGACAATCAGGAGTGTTGGATGTTGTGGGTGAGAGGAGGGATACCCCGCCCAACCTGGGGATGCCAGGGGAGGGGTAGCCCTAGCTGAGATGAGAGGGACCAGACAAGTCACTGGGGGCCTGGGAGGGGGCAACACGGTGAGAGACATTCCACTAGGATAGAGCACCATGTCTTTAGGGAGCCACAGCGGCTGTCAAAGCCCAGTGCAAGGAGCAGCCGTGTAAGGGAGAGGAGAGCATCCCGGGATAACTGGAGGCTGCCGTGCCCAGCCTGAGCGCCTGGCGACTGGGTGAAGCAGTCTATCTGGAAGGGTCCTGGCAGGAGCAGACCAAAGGGACCCCTCACAGAACAGGGTCCGGGATGCAGTGTCCAGTATTGCCGAGAGGAGATGCCTTCCTGGTGCTGGGCAGGGTGAGAGCAGGGAAGCCACACTCCAGCTGGCTCTTCCTGCCCCTCATTTCTGCCCAGCACCTCCCACCAGCCAAAGCCAGCCAGAGCCCCAAGACAAAGGCCCTGGGGAGGCAGGGGTCAGCAGTGAGCCCAGGCTTCCCTGTCACCCGGCTCTATTCCAGACTGCAGCGAATATCCGTGGTGACCTCACGCAGACACAGGGAACCGTAAACATTTTCAGAAGGCACCATCGCCAAGTGCAGCGAGGTGTTCGATAAGGATCCCACACGGGGCCACTTCCCTTGGTAAGGAGCCTCACGGAACAACCGAGCGGTTTTCCCACATTTTGTTAGAAGTATTCAAATTGCTAAGAAGAACTCCACCTTCTTGGCGTCTTGGACCTAGATCTGTTCACTTTATAACCCCCTGGATGTTTATGGCATCTAGTGACGGGTTTAAGGGACTTGAGCTGAGCTTTCTGCAGTGATTTCTACGTCTAGGTGAAGGAAGCTGGGGGGATGATAACGCCGGTGGAAGAACAGACGATGAAGAACTAAAACATTTGCTGAACAATTGCTGGGGGCCCATGCTCCCCCTTCTCCCCCTTCATCCACAACCACCATCCCTTTTCTTTTTCACACCCTGTGAACGAAGTTCCATCAGAATATCATCAAATGAAAAACAGAGCCAGGATTCAAACAGAGCCTTGCTGACGGCAAAGCCCACTTCTTTTTCCAAATCCACAAAGTCTCCGTGTTGACACATAACAGCCACCTCTACACCCATTGGAAATGGGCAAAAAGGTCTTATTTTCTTCCTTTTGTCAGAGGTCCCTAAACTCCACGTATCAGAGGTACCATCTCGTGCATCACAATCCCTCACGCCACTTAGCAAATGAATGCTATGTGATAAACAGTGTAACCTCTAGTTTTCCAATAATGATTTAATGTATCAGTCCTGAAAAAAAAAATCCCCACCTTTCAGTAGAGACCATCTGTGCGCAGAACTCCTCCGCAAGACAACAGAAGCCTGCTTCGCTTCGTAGGAGAGTCATCTCTTCTCAGAGATTACACCCATAAAACAGGATCTAAAAAGAATACAAAAAAGAAGTACATGAGTTCTGTTACCCATCCTGGTTCAGACTTCTGGAAAATTGTATCTTCCCTTGATTCGCGTTGTTCCATGGAATCCGATTCTGGTTTTCACGCTTCTCCTGCAAAATCATCAGCATGGCTGGGAGGGGAGAGAGGAATATCCCCCGTGACTTGACAAGTCACACGTGCAGAGGGAACCCAGCTACAAACAGCCAACTTAGTGCTAAACAAATCAGATGGTGAAGACCAGATGTTCCCACAGGCTTCCACTATTTGTTTATTCATTGAAGACGGTGCTGTGAAACCATCTGAGTTTCCAGGTACTCCGTGGAGCATCTTTTACTATGGAAACTCCTACTGAGTTTCCCTTTAAAGCTTCAAATTAACAGAACAGGCCCAAGTCAGGGGCTCGGTCGAATGGACACTGAGCAAACGTGGGGCGTCTTTACCCTGCCACCCCTACGCCGTCTCTGCCATCTCACTTCGAGTCTTCACACGTTTCTGCTCCCAGTGTGTACGCTCATCATCCAGGCCTCCAACACTCACTCTGTACATTACATTCTGTTCCTCCGCTTCCCCATCTCCTGGACTCCTCCTATTAAACCCCAGACACCCTGCACCACTGTGCACCAAAAGAGTGGCGTCACTTGGTATAAACTTCGGTCTTTGTAATATGAATTAAAATACAGTTTTGGTTTCTGCCGGGTCAGGTCAATGAAAGCAGCCTGTTTGATGAACCTGAGAAGGCATTACTGGTGGGTGCATGGGGCACAGCTGGGTTCGCCGGCAGATGTGAAATGCCTTTCAGGCCTGTGCTCCGCCAGGTGCCTGGGCTCCCACGTGAGAGCCTTAGGGCTTCCTAAAAGCTGATCCTACAGTTCATAGTTACTCCCCCTAATTTCTTTCCCTTGGGGAATCCAACTCAAGCAAGGATCCAGCTACCTCCAGGAAGCTTTTTTCTCTTTTTGTCTTTATTTTGGGAAAACATGAACATATAGCAACACAGAAAGAATACAAAGAAATCCCCATGTCCTACCCATCAACCAAATGCAATGCTACCACCTCCCATCCAGTGTTGTTTCTGGACTGGAAGTTGGTAAATGGAGTTTAGGTGTTATCTGAAGGACAGCAGGGAGCCCTGGGTAGGTTTTATACAGAAAAAGCACTGTCAAATTTGCTTTTCAGCAGAACACTCTGATCTGAGAATGGAAAATTGGTTAGGAAGGGGCAAGACTAAAGTTAGGGATAGAGGGAGGAAGGCCTTGCTGGAAAGGAGGTGAAAACTTAACATTCATAAATAAATGGAATAGGCGACTGTCTTGCTTTAACACCAGCAGGTATGGGTGTACCAGCAGAGGTATTCCTATCCTGGGATTCTGAGAAAGATTCTTGCATGATGGTAAGGCTTGAGTTTGTTCTTAAAACAAAGTTAAGGCAAGCAGCTCTAACTATTTTCCAGTGCAAAGAGTGTACTCAGTGAAGAACATTGTTTATGGTGCATTGATAATTAAAATTGACCCACCATTCGCCATGCTCCACCAAGCTCCAGTGGGAAGGACCCAGCCTATGTGTGCTGTTATTTTAATGAATGGCGTTTCCACCTCACCCTGCCCCCTACACACACACACACACACACACACACACACACACACACACACATACACCCATAGAAATCCCAGCAAGTCCTTAGGGTGTTTTAAGAGTCATGACTGTGGGCACTCACACTTCCAGCATCAAACCTCATAGGACTGTTTCTTGCAACCACTTGCTCTCCCATGGAGGCTGTTCAAATGTCGGTGGTTTTAGCACGGAGCTTAACCTTTACGCATTTTCAGCAGAGTTTTAGAAACACCACCTGTGCTGGATTTCCCTTATAGTGGAGGGTGGGAATGTCGTAGTCACAGAATTATAAGCCAAGAATTCTGGCAGCTCCATCAAACTGTTTTTGAGACATTATTTATGTAATGGTGCTCCATCGCACCCAAATGCCAAGCACGTATTAGTTATTCACTTCTTCTCTCGTTCAACAAAATATTTACCAAGGGCCTACTAGAGGGCATTCTTAGAGGCAATAGGATGGTCAGACTGAGCAGGTGAAGGGGCTGTTTGCATGAAGCTTCTGTTGCAGTGGAAGAGACAGGTGGCAAAGGAATAATGGAGCAAGCTCCGATGCGTGCAAAGAGTGTACTCAGCTAATGGAACAGTCAACATGGTGAGAAAGCTGGAGAGCGGGAATGAACGGGAGCCACGTTCCCGTGGAGCCCAACGAACGGGGAGAAGGTGTTTTATGTGAGTGATGAGGAAAGATCCCCAGTTATCTTTTTCACTTCAGAACTACTGGAAGATAATTGACCTAAATGTTAACAATCTGCAGCGAATTTTCATTATTTGTGGATTCCGGATGCGTGAATTTGCCTCCTTGCCTAAAATGTATTTGTGAGCCCCAAATCAATGCTCATGGCACTTCCATGGTCCTTTGGGGACGAGGGCAGGCAGTGGGAAATGGGAGTCACCTGACGGGCACAGTTCCAGCTGAGGTCCCATGAGGCGATGCTCTGCCTCGCTGTCTCAGCTCCTGGATTATAAACAAATGTCTTTTCACAGTCTACTTGGTGGCACTTCTGAAAAAAAAAATTGTGCTTTTCTTGCTGTTTAAAGGGACCCCCGGGCATAGTCCTGAAGTGCTGGGTAGTGTTTCCAAGCTCAGGAAAACACCTGTACTAAAGAGGCTTCTTTCAGTGAATGTTGGCTAAGTTCAATGCTAGAGTTAGCAGTAGATATTTAAAAAGTGTCTTTAAATAAAAGCATGCATGGCTCGGTGCCTGTGGCTCAAGCGGCTAAGGCGCCAGCCACATACACCTAAGGTGGCGGGTTCGAATCCAGCCCGGACCCGCCAAACAACAATGACGGCTGCAACCAAAAAATAGCCGGGCGTTGTGGCGGGCGCCTGTGGTCCCAGGTACTTGGGAGGCTGAGGCAGGAGACTCGCTTGAGCCCAGGAGTTGGAGGTTGCTGTGAGCTGTGATGCCACAGCACTCTACCCAGGGGGACAATTTGAGGCTCTGTCTATAAATAAATAAATAAATAAAAGCATGCATAAGACAAAGTCATGTATTGATCAGCTGGCATAAAAGTCTCAAACAGAGCCTCACGGGAAATTTGACTCTATCACTTCCCAGGAGCAAAGGTTCCATATGCCCCAGTTCGTGCTCACGGGGACTTGACAGACACAAATGATGGGAGTAGACGGTCCCTCTCCCATTTATTTTCTTTCTACTACCACAGGCTGAAAACACCTTAGTATTGCTGAAAAACCAGGGTATTGGTGTTGAAAATCTCTAGGTTTTGGTGGGCGTTCTTCCTTTCTTTTATTTCTTTATTTTTATTAAATCATAGCAGTGTACATTAATACCATCATGGGGTACAGTGTACTGTTTCTGTATACAATTTGAAATACTTTCATCCAAATGGTTAACATAGCCTTCATGTCTTTTCTTAGTTATTGTGTTAAGACATTTATATTCTACAATAAGAGAGATTCACATGTACCCTTATAGGATGAACCATAGGCATGATCCCACCAATCACTCTCCCTCCACCCTCCCACCCTCCCCTCACCTCCCTCTCCCCTCTCCCCATATTCCTGGGCTAACATTGGGTTACAGCTTTCCTATGGAAGCTATAAATTAGTTTCATCTTCCTTTCTTTCTTCGGGGTGCTTCCCATTCCCTCACTTCTTTTCTCTCTTCCCCCGTCTTTCTTTTCCTCTCTCCCTGCTCTCTGCTTTCTTCTCTCTCTCATCTCTTCCCCTGACTCTCTTCCCTCTAATATGAAATAAACTTATGCTTTTATACCCTGACCTTGGCTTAGAGAAACTCTTTTCTCATTCTGCTCCCAGCACCTACCGAGAGACTGAGTGTTTTCATAGCTATCGTTTGGCTGCCCATATGGGGAGGTAAACTGAGTCACAGCTCTACCTCCACACAAGGAACTCACTCTTCTGCTTCTGTTTCTAAGCTGCTCCCTCTAAAAATCAAAAACAAAATTATCTAGATTTTAATCCCAGGTATGCTGCTTCTATCTATGTGAGCCCTGAATGAGAGTAGTAAATTGATTAGAATACACCTGCCTTGCCATTATCTCTTAGATATGTCTCTTGAAAATGTCATTTCTCTTCCCAGGTCTAAGTTCACTCATTTGTAAGTATGTTGGTTGGGCCATCAGGGAAGGCAAATGGCACAAAGCCACAGGCTATCCCTCCCTACTCCAGAACCCTCGACAGACATTACTAATCCACTGTTTCCCACTGAGCCCAAGCCCACTTTCAGCACTGTGCTCTGGGAACTTGTCAGAGATGCCACTTGATATGGAATCGGTTAGCAGACCCCCAACTCCATGGCCTCTGAACTCCCTTCCAATTCTCACATCTTGTAACTCTCCAAAATAAAGTCCTTCTTTCTTAAGATCTTCTTCAGCATCAATCTTCTGCCTTCAAATGTCTTTGCTCAACCCTTGGCTTGTGTTCTCTTCCTGCCATGAGGGAGAATGTGAACCACATGCTGAAAGAACCACAATTTGTTCACACGTCTGCCTGGCAATGTGGAAACTGCCCCAGCAACTGGAGGCCACGTGCTGCTGTCAGCAGCATCCCTCACAAGAGGCCTTCCCACATTTCCTGGGCATTCCTGGAGTTCAATAGTTTTTGCAAGAATTTCATTCTTTCTATGGTTTTTTTCTTGTCATCCTACCAGGACCAAGCAAAGCAAAATGAAAGGACCACTGCCCACACCCTCAACTTCCCACCTCACGCCCAGAAAAACAGGACTCCATGATCCTCCCGGGACGGTCTTACACCCCTTGCTCTGTCTGTCTTCTCTCTGCAGCTCTGCAGTGGGAATTGGAAGCACTTTGACTAGACACAGAGTTTAAAGAGTTTGGAAGCTGTTTTTCCCCATCTGCTTTTAAGTACTGAAAGCAACAAAGGGCACGTTTGAGCATCATTTGGTTCCACCCACCCAGCCCTCTCTCCACGCTGGATCAACACCCATCACTGCCTCTAATTTGGGTTGGGGAATAAGAATATCTTCAGGATTGTTCTGGATAGGCAAACACTGAGCAAAGCCAGTGGGCAGAGCTACATGGCCACAGGCCACCAGACCAACCCACCACACTGTGTGGGCTGGCCACGCGGCAAGATCAGGTTGGACCTGAAGTCTGAGATCCCACCTGGCTGCCTGCAAGTAACTTCATAGCTCTGAGTCTTAGTTTGTCTGGTAAATGCTGCTGTGGAGCACCCCACCACCACCACCACTACCAGCAGCATGCTCTGGAGACAGGCAGTGACTGGCAAAGAGAAAGAGCAAGAAAACAGGGTCCTTGGGGCCCTGTCTCAGGTGCAACTAGAGAAAGGACTGGAGCAAGGCACCAAGTATCCAAGCCTGACTCTTCCTGAAGCTCCATTGGGTATTGAGTGGGGTTGGGGGGCTCCCTGGATCTGAGCAGCAGACAACTGTGCCCTTTGGAATACACCCAGGAAAACAAGTCACAAACATGGAATGACACAGTGAGGCTGCCCTGGGCCCTTCCCAGGCCCTCTGACAACTCGGAAGTTTCCTTCTTCAAAGCCAGCAGGAGAATCCCTCACTGATGTCATGCATGGGAGTGAAACCTTACCAGCTTTGTTATATTCTATTGCTAGAAGCAAGTCACAGATGTCACTCCTACTCAAGGAGAGAGGATTATATAAGGGCATGACTCACTGGGTATCAACTTAGAATCCTGCCTCCCATAAGCACCTGTGATCTCTTCTGTGCATAAACACCCTGATTCCTTAGCAGCCAAAATCCTCAGCCCACTGCAGGGCACCCAATGTCACTGCCTGACCTCAGTGGTCCTGTGCTGACCTTGCCTTTCTGTAGCATGCTTGCCAGTGAGATGATTGTGATCAACAAAGCTGCAAATACTCATTGACAATATATTATATAAGGAGGTTATCATCCTAATGAAAGCATTTGTGATGTGCTTTGCAGTTTATAAAGGACGTTGACCCGCCTTCTTACATCACCCTTAGAGCAACAGATGGGGGAGCATGATTATCCTTCTGTTTCACGGGAAGAAACAGGACCCCCGGAAGCTTAAATATCCTAGTGAAGGTCGCATGGCTAGTTTACAGAAGCAAGATGGGAACCAGACACCCCAGGTTCTTATCTCTGGGACTGTATGTCTGGTTGTGAAAGTGTAATCAATGGGCATTTTCATGAAAAGATCAGCAACAATAAGTGGGACACATATTTAGAGTCATCTGAGTAAAGGATTTTTTGAAAAGGCTGGTCTCGCCAGAGGATTTTATAGAAAAGGTGGAACGTAAATTAGATCTCCAAGAACAAGATGCACATACCTGATTCACAATACCTGATGGAGAGTGGGTGAAAAGATGGGGCATCCATGTGGGAGGAACGGGATGAATAAGATAGGAAAGTGGAAAGCCACGAGCATTTCCAGGGGACCAGAGGAAGAATGCTCTGCTAGAAGGAAGCTTCCACTGGAGAGAATGGGAAGAAAAGGCTGAGCAGCCATTGGGAGCTACTGGAAGCCTCTTTGGTGACCTAAAATTACGGTGCTAAGAGGCCCTTAGGCCCCGCCAGCCATCTTGGAACCGCAGGGATAAGCAGCGGCATGTCCACCTGACCACGCTGAGCTACCTGGGGCAACACTCAAGCTCACAAACTTGGCTCACCTGGAATGATCCGGTTCACTTTCCACTTTCCAGGTAGGTGGCTTTGATTTCCCTGAGCCTCTCACAACATGGAGATGAAAAATGCCTATTAATCTTCTCACAAGCTATGGTATATGTATACTGTGGAATATTATTCAACCACTAAAAAGATGGAGATTTTTACATCTTTTGTATTAACCTGGATGGAGCTGAAACACGTTCTTAGTAAAGCATCACAAGAATGGAGAAGCAAGAACCCAATGCCCTCAATTCTGATAGGAGGACAATTGATGACCTAGTATATGGTGCGGGGTTGGGGGGAGAATGGAGGAGCGGAGCAAGGGAAGGAGGGAGGGGGGTTGGGGGTCACAGTGTGTGGCACACCTCTTGGAGGCAGGACACAATTATAAGAGGGACTTTACCTAACAAATGCAATCAGTGTAACCTGGTTCTCTGTACCCTCAATGAATCCTCAACAATAATAATAATAAAAAAAACAAAAACCTATTAATACCTTGCAGACTTTCTGAGCAGAAAGAAAATGAGATAATCCCTGCAAAGTGCTCAGCTCAGCACATCCAATAAAGGGGAGCTCTTATTATGAGATTAATTAATCAGTCTGTTGGTTTGGTCTGATTGGTCTCCCAGGGATGCTCCTGGGAACCCCCAGACTCTGTTCCACACACTCTACATGGCTCTTCCTCCACCAGGGGACCCCAAAGTTTACTCGCTATTTATCCCCAGTGAAAAGATAATTGATATTTTAAAAAATTTGCTTCTTCCGCATTTTGGTCATCAGTGATAAAAATGAAAATAAATTCACAAGTCGTTTAGCATAGGAGAAGATCCCTTGGACCAGAACAGTGGTTCTCAACTAGGGGACAAGCATTTGGAGATGTTTGGAGACATTTCTGGTTGTCTCACCTGCAGGAAGCTACTGGCACCTAGTGGGCGGAGGCCTGGGATGGTATTAAATAGTCTACAAAGGACAGGACAGCCACGCCCTGGTCCCTGCCCAGCAAAGATTTATCTGCCCGAAATGTAACAGTGCCAAGGTTGAGAAATCCTAGGCTTGAGGTAGGGAGAACCAGGTAATGGCCTTGGCTCCGCCTCTGATAAATTTTGTGATAAGCCCTTATCTTATCTGGGCTTTGGTTTCCTTATATATAAAACAAAGACCAGCTTAGATCTGCCTGCAATAAAGTAAAGGAAAAAAAGCCCTTTAAATGTTTCATATAGCTCAATGTCTTCATTTGGAAATTCTGTCCTTTCTACTCATATTTTAATCCACTTTACTGAAAAAGGATGTTAAATGCCTTTTCTTTTAAAAATGATTATGATAGTTAACTTAAAAAAACATACAAAAACATTCCTAACAAAAGAAAAACTTCCAGTTCCAAGTCAGTCACACAAACTTGCAAAATGGTCTCCGTCAGTGGAATCTGAAGGCCTGCGTGACCTCAGAGATGTTCAACACGCTATGATTCCCTAAGAAATAATTAAAGGAAACTACTGGAAAGTCGCTGCTCCCTACGGTGCAACTCTCTTCAGAAAAACACACTGCATTAAGCAGGGCTCATTCTGTGTACCACGAGCCAATCTGTGACTCCAGGTACCAGAGTTAGCGGGCTGTCCAGCTGTCAGCAGAGTTGAAAAATAAAGATCAGGAACGTCACCACTGTGGGGCTGGGGCCAGTGCTGAAGTTCTCAGCCCAACGCACTGAAGTGTCAAGGGGTTCTCAACCTGCTGTGAACTTCCCCTCTGGGCACACATCCTTGGCCACTGCCCTCTTCAACCTTCCAAGTCACCTGCAAACACCTTTCATCAACAGGCAAATTAGGAAAGGGGGATTTTGAGATATGGAGTCTCTACTTCTCTCCTGTGATAGAGTGGAGACCTTTCAGGGTGGGGGATGGACAGGACGCCAGGGGGGCCCAAACCTAACACGTGTACTAAACTGGCCCCGATGCCTGTGCCTCCAGCCACACCCTCCTGCCCGCTGGGGCTGCACAAACACCAACATGGGAGAGCTTGCCTCTGCGCGTGTGCTGCTCAGCCACAGAGGAGGGGACTCTGAAGAAACAACAGTCAAATACAGTTAAATACATCAACATCACTTATAAAAATGTCTGATGGTTGACCTAATTCCTGGCCTGACGCGGAAAGATTTGGGGGATGCTTTCGTGGAGTTTTAGATTCTCCAGCAACATTTTGTAAGCCAGAAAGTCTTCTGGGATCAAATCCTGCGATGGCCACATTAAGCTACAAAGCACTGTTCTGCTGACGCAGAGACTGTCCGGCATGGCTACCTGGTTCGCACCCGTGCTTAGCGTGCAAATCTGCTCCAAAAATGCATTGGACAATCACGTTTCTGTCCACAGCAACTGCCCCTGGACAGAAAATGGATTCTGAAAAAATGACTTTCTATTTTTTTGCCTTTAAAACCAAAGCTCTCCAGTCCGGTGGTAGCTCAGAGCAACATGTGCTTGTGATTAGGGTTACCGTCAGGGAACCCAACCTTACCAAGGGAAGGGGAAGAAGGCCTCTTCCCCCTCCAAGGGGGAGCATGAGAGCTAGTCGGGTTTGGGGGGAAACTTGATGGAGAAAAACAGTGTTGGTTTTACTCCGGATGCTACGGAAACGTTGCGTGGGCAGGACAAAAAATGCTGACAAACAAAATCAAGCTGTGGGGATTCGCTTTCCAGAGGGGGCTGAAGGAGCTGGACAGGGCAGCCCTGGCCTACCCAGCAGCCCCAGGGCTGGGGAGCCAGGCCCCTGCTGCAGCCCCGGGTGGCTGACACTCTGCTCTGCCCCCCGGAGGGGGGGGGCTCTCCCTTCTCTCCCCCCACCCCCGCATCCCTGTTGCATTTCTGAATTCCAAGCCGAGGTTCACTGCATCTCCGCTCACAGTCTGCGTGTGCAGGCAGGAGCCTTGATGTCTCTGATTTCCAGCCTTAAGGAGGACGCCCACCCAACAGGACTACAAGGGAATGAAGCAGAACAGCGTAACAGACACTCCAGCGCCTCCTGGGTTGGCTTCGATTATGTCTACACTGGTTTTTATCTATTAATTCCCCCTCACAGCTCTTTTTTGCATGCTTACTATGTGCCAGGCACACGGGGAAGCCATGGTAGATGGGGCAGATGTGGTCCCTGCTGACTGTCCTATAGAAAAACATCAATGATAATAACAGGACATGGTGATGAATGGGTTGGGAGAAGAGAGGCATCTAAGGGGGACATTTTATCCAGCCTTGGAGACCCGGAGGAGGCAGCTTCTTAGCTGAATCTTAAGTCTGATCAAGCCAGATGCAGGATGGTGTGAGGGGCCAAGGTGGGAAAGGAGACTTATAACTTTAGACCATGGTGAGGGCCCAGGGTCACAGGGAAGACTGTGGTGTGCCTGTGAGCTGAAACGGGTCCCAACTGGGGCACCAGAGTTCTGAAGAAGGGCAGTGGTCGGCTGTGGGTCACATGGCCAACTAATGGGTGACCAGACTTAGGTGCCTGTTAAGCTCTTAGCTTTTCTGGGAAGCTCCATGTCCCTCCCCCTCCATTTTCTGGTGTCCATGAATCTAGGAGAAGCTCTCTGTGTGGCTTTGGGTAAGTTGTATTATATGAGCCCATACTTCCTAGTCTATTGTGAAAGTATTATGAAAATATAAAGGGAGCCACATGACAAGTGGGTCCTGAGTCAGTAATATATAGATATTAGGCCCCCTGACTCTCATAGCAAATGAGAATTAACTGTGTGACTCTTGGGCTGGCAGGTGTCTAATGTCTTTGCAATCAGATGCACTGGAATTGAAACTCTATCCGTGGAGAGCCAAGGTCAAGTTTCTGAACCAATGAAGTCTCCTCAAGTAGAGGAGATGATAAACTTACCCTACAATGCTATTAATAAGACTAAGTTAAATGCAATAAACTGGGTATCACATCCAGGACATCGAAGGCATATGTCAATGTTAACACCCTCGTTGTTGGTTCTACAATAGGTGAGCCAGAGAAACTCACTCAGAGACATAATGCCATACCTAGTGTCAAGTTCAAATTAACTTTTTCTGCCATTTTCATGAATTAATCTTTTCTCCCCATGCTCCTAAATTACCACAATCCCCAGTATAGATGCTACATTTAGCCTTTTGTTTTAAGAGGACAGAGTTTGCTCAGTTTAACTTGAGAAATGAAAAGGGAACATGTGGAAATAATGAAACAGGTGTATGGGCTATTTAGCTGGGCACCAACGGAAGGCAGCAGACTGTGCAGAGACAGGAACAGAAAGGAACAGCCTTTCAGAATCCAGACACGCTCAGGCTCCCGCTGCTCCACAGAGGGGTTCATGGATGGCCCCAACGATCACATCCCTTGTTATGACTTGGTCTACCCTTCTGGTCTCTTCTGTCTCTCTGCCTTTTATCATCTTCATCTTGCCACCAGTTGGCCAACTCTCTCCAAATCAAGTTCTAATTCCCTCAGAGAGAGATATAATAGGCCTAATCAGCCATTGCTGTCTCAGTTGGATGTAACTTTCAGGCTAACCAGTCTCCAAGGCCACTCAACTAGAGGTTGGCTGCACTCAGAACTACTGCCCACACTACCCCTGGGGTCAGAGGGCTGCAGTCCCGTGGTTCTGGGCCAACCAGCTCATCTAAGTTGGCCTGGGACTTTCTCAGTTTGGCAGAGAAAGCTCTGCATCCCAAGAAAGCCTTAAG
Source organism: Galago senegalensis (assembly GCA_963575145.1). Taxonomy (NCBI): domain Eukaryota; kingdom Metazoa; phylum Chordata; class Mammalia; order Primates; family Galagidae; genus Galago; species Galago senegalensis. The sequence goes on along the minus strand of CAUYTI010117945.1, from coordinate 21,146 downwards.
TCATAGCTTCATAACTAAATTTCCCACATCCTGGGAACCCCTTTAGTCCCAGGGAAACCAGGACAGTCGATCACCCTCTGTAGCCCCAGAATGAGAATCTGTTCAGAGAAGGTTGGCAGAGGCATGACCTTTTACATCACAAGGATTGAGCCTTCAGGAGCCTGCCAGAATCTTCCTAACATGGTGGGACCTGTCTCAGCACACTATCCTGTGGTTATGTGAGATTCAACTGATTTCCATTAAAACAATGTTTAAAATTAACATTCTGCCATCAAACAAGTGAAAAATCCCTCTGATCTTGCGATTTGGAAGTTTTAACCATTTCTTTTTAATTTATTTATACTAAATTTTAACTTTCTAGGCTTGTAACCAAAATAGTGCCACTTGGCCACAAATCAAATATGATTTTCTGGTTCAGAAGAAAACCTGTTGACAAAGTTATTAAAACATGAAAGTAGATTTATGGTATAGGTGACCCAACACACAACTACGGATCCCCAAATTCTGATGATTGCCGGTATGTGTGCTGATTGCCATGCTGAATACCATTCTTTTACTAACATTTAGTAGGAAAATTCACTGGGTGTTCACCACGTACAGCTACCCAGAGTTAACCAAAGTGCAAAATTTTAGGACACAGCCTTCCAGACTGCTAAGTCTGCTCAAAACTGTTAACATAAAATGCTAGTTTGAGAATTTCCCCCAAATTACCATCAGGTTCAATAATTCGCTAGGAGTCATTGAACTCACTGAAAGTTGCTGTACTCACATTTCAAGTTTATTACCAAGAGAGGATACATCAAAATCAGGCAAAGGAATGGAAACACAGGGCAGAATTTTGGAGGGGTCTAAATATGAAGCTTCTTTTGTCTTCAGGGTGCATTACTTTTCCAGCCTGGATGTATGACCCGGAAAGTTCACCTGAGCCTCAGGGTCCAGAGCTTTAATTGGGGCTAGACTCTTTACATGTAATTAGTGGATTACCCATGTGGTTGAATTTAGTCTCCAGCCTCTTGGAGGTTGGGTTGGTGGTCATGTGTCCTGGGGACTCACCATGAGTCATCTTCTAACATAATAAAATATCAGGTGTGACTCCCTGTGAATTACAAAGAAACTTCAATCACACAGGAAACTCTAAGGGTATAGAGGTCAGCTCTTTGTGTGCAAGGCCAAATTCTTTGCACATAACCACTTTTGTTTTTGTCATCCAACTCAATCCTCAAAAATATGTGAGTAGGCATTACTGTTATTCTGTCCCCTCATTGTATTTTGAGGAGACAGAAGCTACGAGTTACTGGCTCATGATTACTTAATAGTGAACCTGGGATCAACACCAGTTCTTTCCAACCCCAGAGCCTGAGTTCTTAACCACTGTGTAGTACGGTTATCAGGTGTATGGGATTTGTGATACCACTCTGGAGATGCCAAGGTGAAAACAGCCATGGTCCATGTATCTATCAGGGTCTGGCAGGAAACAGATGGCCTCCACATACTTGTTAACTAAAAAGACTTTAAGGAAGGAACTATTCTCAAAATTATAAACAACAGCATGGGATGGTGCAGTACCATGGTGCTGGCAACAGTGAGAAGCTGTGACCACCCCTAGCCCTGAACACGAGGGCAGCTGGTGGGGACTGAGTCTCAGGGACAGTAGCTATATTTACCAGACAGAAGCTGTGGCCTCTACCTAGTAAATGCACAGCCTGGTTGGAGGTGGGATGGGGAGCTGTGGCAAAAGCATTCCAACCTCAATCTCTTCCTTCTGTCCTATTTCCCACAAAGTTTCTCCCATTGGATGAAATCACCAGGGAAGACAGGATAATATGGGCCACACGTGGTCCCAGACACAGATCAGGGTGGAAAGTGTGGAGAGTTGATCTGGAGGCAGAAATGAACAATATCCTACACCCTCTGTCCTCCACAAGCTCAACTATAATAGGGTAAAGAAATATGCATACACATAATTGCAAGTCAGGGAATAAATATCATCTTTAACAAAGAGAGAGAGAGAGGAAGAAAGGGATCAGGGGCAGTGAATGGACTTAAAAAAAATCACCATCCTGTAGAAACACTTGCATCTTTTTCTTGAAGGAGGAAAAAAAATCACCGTTTTGGCAAAAGAAGGGTGGATGAGCTCAAATAATTTTTTTTTTTGAATAGTCAAGACAAGGAGGCTTGAAATAGTGTAGAGAAATGAGTATTGTTCATCAGGTGAAGTGTAGACTCCACGGCGGGCAGAGTAGTGAGTGATGAGGTTGTGAAGTCAGATTGGGGCCAGACCATGGAGAGACTTTCGAGTACCTTATTAAGTAAAGAGTGGGAAGGAATTCCATACTTTTATGATATTAATTTAAGAAAACTCCTTCTGGCAGTTTGGAAAATAAATTAGAGAAATATGATTTGGTAGCAAAAGACCTGTTCAGAAGCTATTGCAATCGTTCAGGTGAGAACTCCGAGAGACAAGTTATAGGGGAAGGGTCAGATGGGCTCACTGGGTACAGAGAGACACAGTGTGATGCACGTGGAAATCACTGTGCTCTTAGAGATCACGCTTGGCAGAGCAAACAAATTTCCAAAAGGAACAGATGAAATCACCAAGCAGGATACAACATACAGTAGGGCTCAGTATGCTGGAATCCCCTTCACTTCCTTTAGCAGAGGGCAGATCAGCGTTGCCATATACAGAAACTGTGAGATGACATCAACTCCACCCTTAGCACTATTCCTAATCCTCATCACGTTTTGGAAAAAGGACTTGTTGATATTTGGACAAGTTAACAACACAGTTTTGTTTTATTAGCTGCCAGGACTGAATGTTGTCTCTATGCACTTTTGTTGTGTTTTTATTTGAGCTTTCACATAAACTTCTCCTCCATGTTGCTTTGACCTTTTCAAACCCCCATTCTCCAAGCATTTGAGACAAGATGAGGATCTGTAGAGTGACAAAGCTGAACTTGCACCTTTTATACTCCAGGAAAGCCTATTAAAATATTAAGTGAGGAGCTCGTGACAGGTTTAACTAGCCTCTTGTGGCAATCCTCCAAATCTTAACTCAGTGAGGTGGGGTTTGGGCTGTAGCAAAACAGCTGTCACAAGCTGTGCGAGACCATTAATTATGTACGTGAGAAATTAACGCCTTATGGCTAGAAAAAAATTAGGGGTTCTAGTTTGTTTAATGCATACACTTCCCACTGTCCAAAGAATCCCATAAGAAAATGACATTGAATTAAGTTGGTGGAAGTGCAAAATCTGGATAAAATGAAAGTAACCAGTGCATGAGCATAGATCTCACAACTCAAGAACGAAAGGTGGGCTGATGTCCCTAACAGACTCTTCTCACAGTGGAGGGCCCATCCTGGCCATTTAAAGTACTAGCCTGGGAGTCCACTCTTAATGGGCCAGTCAGGCTCATAATGAGGCCCTTTCTGTACATTACTTACCAGGAAACTTTGGATCTGTTCCAAATATAGCACCTTATTCTGAATATCTGCACTGTAATGATAATGACTATCATTTATTGAGCGGTTATGAGCTACCAGGCAATTGTAAAGCCTGGACGTTTTCCTACTAATTAAAATATGATGTTGGTAAGATGTAAAGAATAAAATAGTACAATGGGGTAGGACATCCTATGATCTAGACTTGAAGAACACAGGGAGGAGAAGAGCTGGAATATTTCAGACTTGTGCAAAAATGTCCCAGAGGGTCAGTCAGCTGAGTTTTAGCTGGTAAAGTGCCCATTGAGAGGTCAAAGCTCCCAAGTGGCAATAAAGGAAAATAGTTTCTGCTATTTTATTTCTGGCTTATTCTTAGGAATGACAGCTAGAGGATGTGGGTGGACTTGGAGATGGGACTTGATTTCATACTACCAATTCAGAGCCCAAGGTAGGTTGATTATAATACTGGCTCCTTTTCTCATCTCTTTGCCATGTGACTTGGCAGTTCTTCTCACTAAAGAGAGATTAAGTCTGTTTCCCCTTCCATTGAATATAGGGTGGCCTTGGAACTTACTAAGGCCAGCAGAAAATGGCAGAAGTGACCATGTTCCTATTCTGAGCTTGCTCCCTAGGAGGAGGCCTTGACTTTTCTGCCTGCTCATGAACTTGCACAACTGCCATGCACACGGGCCTGGGCTAGCTCACCAGAGGAAGAAAAACACGAAGCAGAGCTGAGTTGCCCCACTCACCCCAGACGAGGCCAACCAAGATCAGCCAGCAGCTCTTCAATTCCCAGACTTGGCATGAGTGAGCCCAGCCAAGATCAGCAGAGGCATCAAGTTAACCTGCAACTCCCTGTAGGTACATGAGCAAGCCCAGCCAAGACCAGCTTACCAACCCCAGTTCAGATCAGCTGAACCCTGAGGACTCACAAACCAAATATTTGTTTATTGTTGTTTGCCACAGAGGATTTGCTCTTGTTTGTCATGTAGCACTACGGAGGCCGTTGATAAACTATATAGAGCCTTATAGAAGCTATCCCTTCACCTTAGGTTACTAATCACAGACTCATTAACGAGAGCATCCATGTCACAGGATTCCTGTTGAAACTGAGGGAATGAAACTTAAACCCGAGTGAGCCTACCTATCCCATCACAAATAGAAGGTACAGGAGAATCAATTCTACTCAAAACGTATATATTGAATGTTATTGATGAGGACTTGCTAAGCACAATCTTGTTACTTGGCAGGATGGTTTTCATGGAAATATTCACGGAAGAGACAGGGCAGAACCAGGCTATGTAACTCCCCTCCTCCCCCACGCTGAGCTTCTCTGGGAGATATTTCCCCCATCGCTCGGTAAAGACCCTTGTTGCTAATGGGAGGAATGTGTTTCTCACTGTGCTGGGTGGGAAAACGTGAGAACCACCAACTGAAAGCTAACTTTCTGTCGTCAAACACAGCCACTATTTTTTGGAAATGGAGAACTCCCGTGTGTTTTTTTATCGTAGAATGTCCATCAGACAGTAAGGAGAAAGAAGAATAGCAGTGCTCCCAAGTCCCTGTGACTCGCAAATCTTGTTCCCGGGAAGTGTCTCTCTCAGCCAATGTTTTCACATAGTGACAATTTACAGATGTGTGTAAGGTCTTCCTTGATCTAAGAGATGATTATTCTTTCCAAAAAAAAAAAAAAACTATAAAGAAGACTCTCATTAATAGATTTATTCTCTAATCCATAACATAAACATAGCATCAGGTGGTTCATTTATTATACTAAATGTCATGCTTGAAGCCAATCCTTATGATGAGATTCCTAACCCAATGTAGATTAGCAGGTGAGTAAGCTTGGATCCTGGGTCCACACTACGAGGAGTAGTTAGCAACCAGAAAAACGGACTGTAAGATGCACTCCCTGACTCTAGTATGTATCACTAAAATCCATAAAATTTCCTAACTCCTAGGAAGACCTTCAGTGATACACAATATTCTGTATGATGATTAGTTTTCTGTGTTCCCTTAACCAGACTGTTGTCCCTGGTGACTTAACCAAACACTAATCTTTCTTTTTTTTTTTTTTTAGAGACAGAGTCTCACCTTATTGCCCTCTGTAGAGTGCCCTGGCATCACAGCTCACAGCAACCTCCAGCTTCTGGGATTAGAAGATTCTCTTGCCTCAGCCGCCCAAGTAGTTGGGATGACAGCTACCACAACACCTGGCTATTTTTTGTTGCAGTTTGTCTGGGGCCGGGTTTGAACTGGCCACCCTTGGTATGGGGCAGCGCCCTACCCACTGCCCCAAACATTAATCTAGACATTTATTGTGAAGGTACTTTATGGATGTGGTTAACATCTATAACCAGGTGACCTTAAGTAAAGATACTATGAGCGGGCCTAAACCAATCAATGGAAAAATGTCCTTTTTCAATCAACTTCTGGAAAACTAAGGTTTTGCAGAGTAGAAATTCTGCCTCAAGACTGCAATGTCAACTTCTGGCTATGTTTTCAACCTGCCAGCTTCCCCTACAAATTTGGACTTGCCAGCTCCTACAATCATTTAAGAGAATTTCTTAAACCTCTGTCTCTCTCCCCATATTTATAACATTTATAAAAAACACATCTATTACATGTATAGTATGCACATGTAACATCTGTATAGAATATACATATTATATACATATACATATATAATATATGTATATATGTTATGGTTCTGTTTCTTTGCAGAACCCTGGATCATACCACATAAGTTTAAACCTTTATCACCGTTACAAAATTAACTTCTGTAGTCCTGAAGGAACCACTCTTACCCATTTTGCATTCAGGATCTGAACTTGGTCCTGATACATTTGCTTCTAACCATTTCTTTTGCCTTACTTAGGACTGGAGGTTGGAGTCTGCCTTCTTAGTTCTGACCTTTGTGAGAGGCACAGTTAGCATCCCGCCCACCTTTGCTTGGATCCTCTGTAACTTTACAGTGTGTCCTTCCCAGGAAAACCGCAGCTCTCCTTAGGGGTTCTTCCCTCACTGTAGGAAGCTGCCTTCTTCATGAGAATACACATAGCCCAGGGGTTAATGTCTCAGCCAATGACTGACCAGTGTGCAAATATGAAAGCCCAGCTCCCTCACCTTAAGTTGGAGCAAACTCTAAAACGTAATTGATAGGGTTTGGATACTTGTTCCCTCCAAATCTCATGTTGAAATTTGATCCCCTGTACTGGAGGTGGGGCCTGCTGGGAGGGGTTTGTGTCAAGAGGTAGATGGAGCTCTCAGGAATAGCTTGGGCCATTGGGTGGGTTCTCACTTGGGTGGTTCACATAAGAGCCTGGTGCCGCCACCTCCTCCCTCTCTGGCTCCTTCCCCTCCCTTGTGACACATCTGCTCCCCCTTGACACAGCTGGAAACTCCCTGAACCCCCCACCAGAAGCAGGTGCTGGTGCCATGTTTATACCGTCTGCAGAACGGTGAGCCAAATAAACCTCTTTTCTTCATAAATTACCCAGCCCCAAGTGTTTCCTTTGTAGCAACATGAAAAGGATTAACACAGTAATGTACGCAGCAGAGATTCCCTGCAGAAGAATGAGGCTGAGACGCTGCCAGAAAGAGCACCCTGGCTTGGCTTCCGTCCACTTCCTGTCCTGCCCACCTGCTTCCTGATCTCAGGGCTTGCTTCCGGCAAGTTCACCTAAGACACTGTTTATAAATGCGTCTGCCTGTGATCCTGATTCTTACTGTAGCTATGACAGCTTAGGGGAGCCCCGAGAGATAACCTGCCTCTAGTTCAGCAGACACGCCTATGAACAGTGAAATTTATACTTAGTTCTGGCCCCCTGAGCAGGATCCAGGTGGATCTGAGAAAATACTGAACACGGAATGCAAAAGCCGAAGGTAGAATTTTAGAGTAACAAGCCATAGCTGCTCAGAGTTAGAAATCTAAAGTAGCTCATCCGAAATCCGACCTGCTCACGAATTTCGTCTTTAACAGAAGAAATGGTCGCTGGATTCTTTTCGAATAGTCTCTACTTTTGGAAACATCACAGCTCAATGTTGAAGTTATGTTAGAAAGTTAAATCTTAGATTGAGTCAATTTATCTCCCTATAAACTTCATATCTATTTTTTTAAAAAAGAGTCTGCTGTTTGTGAGAATTGCACAGAAAGAGAATGATTTCAGGGGCTCCCGCAAATTCGGAGGCATTTTTTCCATATGTATCCTTCAATTTAACCCAAAACTCCTCCAAAATTTGCCTTGATTTCAGCAGCAGTGGAGGGGCCTGGAAACGCACAGGGAGGGAAGGGAAGACATCGCAGTGCTCAGTGCAGGAGAGACCTGTGGCCAGAAGTCAGCAGACTTCAGAAACATCCCCATAAGAGTGATGGTCACATCTTTGAAAAGGTCGCAGTTCTTACGCCAGCAACCATTAGGATCTGTAAAAGAGTTTACAATATTTGTTCAGCTGAGTAAGACTTTCAATATCTATACAGATGCCCAGTGTTCATTTGGAAGAAGTATCCAGGATCTCTTTGTTAGTTGAAAATTTTTGCTTCTAGATAAGACGACATGAAGACCACTTGATTGTGTGTGGCTGACGTGGGTATGGAGACGCATAATGGGTCCAATTCTACATTCATGTAACCTCCCTTAGAATTTGCATCCTGGCCTGAAGCTCTTGTTGCCCACATTCGGGTGCTCCTGCCAGTTTTCAAAAGACACCGTGAGGCTTGCCACTCTCAGCCTGAGCCTCCAGTGCTGTGACTTCTTCCGTCCCTAGGAGTTCCCCCTCTATTTCTTCCTGGGCTCTGGTCCGCTTACATCTTGTTTTCCGTCAAACGTCATCAAACTTTGTTTCTTACTGAGGGCAGAAACTGGCATGGAAATGATTATTAATTCATTGCCCTTGTTCTGGCCCACACGTGATTTGCCTCTGCCCACGTTTAACTCTTACCTTCCACCATCCCTGCCGTTCTTACGCCCCAGCTATGCAGAGTTCTGCTGTTCCTCAAATGTTCCTCAGCTTCAGGGCTGCTGTGTTTGCTTTCCTGCTGTCTGGAAGGATCTTCCTGCATGGATTCTCACGGCCCTAATCTCCTTCAGTGTTAAAACTTTTGTTCAGGGTGGTGCCTGTGGCTCAAAGGAATAGGGCACTGGCCCCATATACTGGAGGTGGCAGGTTCAAACCCAGCCCCAGACAAAAACGATAAAAAAAAAAAAAAAAAGAAGAAGACTTGTTCACTCTCTCCTTACTAGAGAAACCATCTCTAACCACCCTGTGTATTTCCTGTCCATTTCACACCATGGCATTTATTGCCTCCTAGAACAAAATGGCTAGGAGGACAGGGGCTCTGTCTACGTCACTTTCTGCTGCACCTGATGCTTAGAGCTATGTCTAGCATTAAGTTATAGCTACTCAATAAATACTTATTTAATGAAAACATAGTTATGTATTACAGAAGCTCATATCGTAGGTTATTTCTTTGATTGCAATAACCTTTGCAAAAGTTACAGGAATATACCTGCATCTCTGGTCCCAGAAACCTGGTTTTCCCCACTAAAGGTGAACAATACGATGACTGTCTTATGTTCAAGGGAAACTTCTTGCATGTACAAGAACATATACATGAATATAGTCTTCATATTTTTGCTCAAACCGAGGCATACTGACTTTTGCTGACTGAGCAATATAGCATGGAATTATTTCAGACCAGTATAAAAAGAACCATATCTGCATGGTTTTCCACTGAAAGGATGTACTGTAATTTAAGTGGTCCTCTATTGATGGACACTTCAGCCATTCCTGTTATATTTTTTTCTTCACACACTCATTATTTTGATAATTTTGAAGTTACTACATTGGACCACATAAAATTGCAGACATTGGACCATTTTTGCATTCAGAGGATACATTTCTAGAAGTAGAATTCCTGGATCACAAGAGATAGTCACTGTAAAGTGAATCAATATTGTCAAATCGCCCTTCGAGAAGGATACGTAGATTTACCTCTATGATGGGAGTGCTCCCATTTCTGCAGACAGCCTGCGAGCAGAGAATGTTATTGAATGTCTTTAACTTCATCAATTCGATAGGTAGAAAATGGTATCTCATTATAGTTTTAATTTTCGTTTCTTTTATTATCAGGCTGAGCATCTATTTATATATACATAGGCACCATTTCTATTTCCTATTTTATGAACTGTCCGTTGAAATCATCTGCCCATTTTTCTTTTAGGTCTTTGTCTTTTTGATAGTGATTTATAGAAGCTCTCTATAAAATAGGTGATCTCCGTGTTTGCAATATGGGCCGAACATATTTGCTTCTCCTTCATGGTTTATCTTTGACTTGGCATTTTTTTTTTCTTTGCAGAATTCCATCTTACATGTATGCGGTTAAATTTGTAAGATTTTCATGTTGGTTTTGTGTCCTAAGAAATGACTTCTTCCTCTCTCCAAGATTATTTTTAAAGAATTCTTACATATTTTCTTCTAGTATTTTATGGTTTCAATTTATACTGAATCTTTGAAAAACGTGGAGTTCATTTTCAAGTGTGGGTGAGGTCAAGAGCCAACTAAATATGTATATACATTTTTTTTTAGATGGCTACCCCATTTTCCCAGCTCTATTATTGAAGTCAGTTTTATTCCATATTCGTCTATTAAGTTTTTGTATGTATTTGGCTTTATATTCCGGGATTTCTGATGTATGTATTTGGCTTTATATTCTGGGAATTCTGGTATATTTCACTGACCTGTCTGTGCATTCATTTAGCAAAGCCACATTGTTTCAATTAGTGTAGGTGTAGAATATATTTGAATACCTGGAAAACCTAGATTCCCTTTATCACTCTTCCTTTCCAGACCAGCGCAGAACTCTCTGCTGGGTGACACTGTGTCTAGAGCTTTCTGTGACAAGGTCTGCTGTCTTTGTCTGTGGTCCAGCTTCCTCTGCTTCCCCTCATGGCTGCAGACTCCTGATAAAACCTCTTGCACCCCAAATAGCCTCCCAACATCTGCTTCTAAAAAACCCCACTTGCAATAGGAAATTTGAGTTTGATGTGTCTTTAATTTAGTTTTAAAAGGATACAACACACACACACACACACACACACACACACACCCCCAATGGTTTTCAGTCACTTCTGAGTTTTGTTATTCTACTGTTAGCTGATCTGACGTGTAGTAATGACTTCCAAAGTACTCCTCTTTCACAGTACATTTCCTTATCTGCCATGGCTGTGTGAACAGTGCCCAGTTGTAGAAGTATCTGGGATGAGGGAGAAACCAAGTTTGAAGTCTATGAAGCCAGAAGCTACTCTGTAGCAAAGTCTTCCAACTGTCAGACACACAAATGTCTAAGCAAAGAACTGGTTTCCAATCAATCCCCAGTCAAAATAGAAGATTTCTCCTAAAAGGAAAATACTCAATACCAGCATGTTTACTTACAGAAGCACCACACTTAAAAAAAAATGAACTGTACAAAATAGAACTTAAAATTCTTGTAGGTAGACATGAATTGGTAGTGGGATTGAAAACACTGGATACATTTGTATGTGAAATCATATTTTTTTTTGCGCGTTTGTTTTTGTGCCTCTATATACTGAATTGCATCTTAGTAAGGCTGAGAGATTTCAGACAAATAGCTTGCCAAATTACCACCCCAAAGAGAGGGAGCATGAATAAACGTATTCTGGTGACAAAACCACAGGTACTTATCAATACGTCAGTGCATGTAGCTTGCGCTACAAGCTACAATCAACTTCCTCAATATGAGTAACTTGATTACATAATTATGCAGTTCAAGGCAACAAAGCAGAAATTTTCAACTGCATTTGAATCCCTCAAGGTGACAAGGGTCATCAATTCAAAAAGTACTTAAGGTAAGTCATTGTATAAGAAAACTAAAAATACCTGAAAATATATACCTCATATACGAAAAAAAAACTTAATAGGGATTTTTCAAAATTTGTCACAATTTTAAAATGGTTTTATATTATCAAAAATGAGCTGTAAATCTGGGGAAAAGAGAACTTAAAGAAATAATTTTGAAAACCAAATTTTAATTAATATTGCTAGAGGAAAAACCAAATTGCCTTTTTCATGTTTCTACAGAAAATGATGCTTGGTCAGGCACAGGGGCTCACCCCTGTAATCCCAGTACTCTGGGAGGCTGAGGCAGGTGGATTGCTGGAGCTCAGGAGTTCAAGACCAGCCTGAGCAAGAATAAGACCCTGTCTCTACTAAAAATAGAAAAACTAGCTGGGCATGGTGGCAAACACCTGTAGTCGCAGCTACTCCAGAGGCTGAGTCAAGAGGATTCCTCAAGCTCAAGAGTTTGAGATTGTTATGAGCTATGATGATGCCACAGCACTCTATCCAGGGTGGCAGATTAAGATTCTGTCTAGAGAGAGAGAAGGAGAGAGGAAGAAGGGAGGAAGAGGCAGAAGGGAGAGAGGGAGGGAGAGGGAGCAGTAGAGGGAGGGTGAAAGGAGGAAGGAAGGAAGGAAGGAAGGGAGGAAGGAAGGGAGGGAGGGAGGGAGGAAAAATGATGCTCAAAAGACATTGTTATATGAGGAGATTGTGAATTATATAGCCGGGAACTGTCTGGTAAGTGTTTCATAGATGTATTAGGTAATAAAAGTATTACATTATTTACCTGAGTTTTTCAATATTTGCATTTGGGTTTACTGTTTTATTTATAATTTGTCCTTTTTCATATTTTCATTCCCAATAAACATTCTCTTTGCTAATTCTTTTGTTTTAAAATCTTGCATCTTATTAAAACAATTATTCAAGCACTGAGACATCCCACACACACACACACACACACACACACACTGGAATCCACTTCTTCTGGGACCCCAGCTTCTTCTGGGACCTGGTCTTTTTAGATTTTCTATCTCTTCTAGGGTCAGTTTTAGCAATCTCTGCTTTCCTAGAGAGTCATTCATTAAAATACTCATTTTATTCAGCTTTTCAATCTCTTAACATACTGTTAAGCAAAGCGGTCTCATGATGACTCTCAAGTTCTTCTGTCCGCAGTGCTTTGCTCCTTATGATTTAATTTGTACACGCCTCTGTTTTTCTGATGTGGTCATCCAGTGAGATTTATGTATTTGTTGTTCTCCCGTTAAAAACTCAGATTTTATTTTTTAGTTCAACAATCTGTTTATGCTCATATTTTTAGTTATTCACTTTTGCCTGGTGTGTCTTTTCTAATTCTTCTATTTTCAACCATTCTTGGTTCTAAATATTATCTCTTTTCTCAGCGTATGACTGGATTTTGCTTTGTACTCCAATTATATTTTTATTTTTTGTTTGTTTTTTGCTGGTTTTGGCCAGGGCTAGGTTTGAACCCACCACTTCCGGTATATGGGGCTGGCACACTACTCCTTTGAGCCACAGGCACGGCCCCCAATTGCATTTTTAAAATTGTAGTATTTAGCCTATTTACAGTTATTGGTGTGTCACCCTGTTCAATCTTAATCTTGGCATCGCGTTACGTTTCCAGCAGTCTGGGTGTGCTTCCTGCAATCATTTGGAAGGTTTACATATTTATTCCACATAATTTCTTTATAATCATAACAACATAACACACTTAAGCATATCTTTTTTTAGTCCGTGTTTAATTACTGTGATAACAGCGGCAAAATTGATTCATGTCCACATCTGCGCTTACCCTACCCCTTGATTTTAGTTGGTTGTATGATTTTCTTTGAATTATCTTTTTTTTTTTTTTTTTTGGTGAGAGAGAGTCTCAAGCTGTCACCCTGGGTAGAATACCGTGGCATCACAGCTCACAGCAACCTCAAACTCTTGGGCTTAAGCGGTTCTCTTGCATCAGCCTCCTAAGTAGCTGGGACTATAGGCGCCTGCCACAACGCCAGCTTTTTTTTTTTTTTTTTTTTTTTTTTGTGGTTGCAGTTGTCATTGTTTTAGCTGGCCCAACTGGATTCAAACCCGCCACCCTTGGTGTATGTGACCGGTGCCCTGCCAACTGAGCTATGGGTGCTGCCTGAATTATCATCTTCAAATGATATCTTTTAACACCTGGCTACAAAGGCTGAGAACATAGCATGCTCATACTACCTTCATTTTTTTCTCATCTTTCTCCCCCAACTACTCACGAATTGTAACTTACAGTTTCTGAATTGCCAATATTTATAGCATTTATATTCTGTTCTGTAGCTAAAAGACTCGTGCTTGTTTAGCCTTCATTCTGCTTCTGAGTGTGGTTCTGACTCACCTTTTCTTTGGTATGGATTCTCCTGTCATCTCTTCGCTGGCTCACATTTTTTTCTGATTTTTGTGGTTGAGCTGGGTATGAAATGAATGAGTCTTATGTATTTTGTTTCCTTGAAGATAGAGTCACTCTTAAATTTTGACATTAGGATTTCTGATGTTATTTAGAAGAACTATACTTGGAGTCAATGGAATTCCCAGGACCCCAGAAATTAAACTGACTAAATTGATCCCTTCCTTTCTAGATAGGATGAGATCTGATGCTCTTTGTTTTTTGTTCTCTCCAATATTCTCTAAACTGAGTTCAAACCCAAAGTGCCCCTTTCTAATGATACCCACTGATTTGGGTGACATTGTGGCCTGTGTAGAACCAGCGTGGTGCCTTTTTAACACTTTCCCACCTTGAACTCAATGTTTCCTAATTTAAGGGATATGTAGATTCGGGGTCCAAAAGTTCAGACCCCACCATTGATAGAACTTGGCCGTGCTTCCCTTTCTTCCTGGCTGACAAGAAGCTTAAATCAAATGTGATTTCTCTTTGTGGAGACTTTGCTAGTCCCCATGGTTTGCGCATTTCACCCTCTCCACGGTGCTGGCTTTTTGTGGGGCTCCTGAGGCTGGTCTGCTGCCTGAGATGCGGTATCTTCCCATTGCTGTTCCCTTCCCCCAGAGGGCACCTGCTCCATTCTCTCCCCATTACTACGTCCTAGACATCCTTTAAGGATCAGCCTGCACATCCACAGTTCCACAGGAATCCCACTGCAATGTGTCTATTTACGTGGCTCTGCAATGGCAGATGAACTTTGAACCCTTTATGGACAAAATAAGTGTGTGTTTTCTTTATTCTCTAATTTTTCAACACTTAACACTGGATTGTCATTTACTTGCTGAATGACTACATGAAAGAACGATCCTTCTTCATCTATTTTTTTGTTATAACCACATAAAATATACTTTAACAGGGCTACTCCCCTATCTTTCAAGGCCTTTGCTTTCCATACTAAAGTTTATCATTCATCACTCCCTATATAGAGCCTCCAATCCGACCAGCCATAACGCTCTGCTCACGTGGCTTGCATTCACCCCCTTCACCCCATCCCCAACCTACTCCGTGAAACCAGACAGCCCAGATTTAATCTAAGGGCACCGCCCTTCCCCTGACTCCACTTACACATGTATAGCTACATGCTTAACTAAGATAGAACCTGGCCAGTCTCTTGCGTTCTTTATTCTGACACCTGTGTTGCTCTTAGGGGCTTCTCCAACTGACTCCTTGGTTTTATTTTTTATTTTTTGACTCCTTGGTTTTAATTTTGCCTCCACATCTCATTGGGTTCCTTTGAGTAGCTAAACTGCTGCCTTCTTTTCTTCCCTGAAAGAGGGGAGCTGATTTAATTATTTTATAATAGAGTGCATTTTCTCTCGTGAAACTGATTAATTTCTCAACTACATCGAGGACATGGGAAAAACAGATAACCCTGGCAGTGCAGTCAATTACTGGGTGGCCATATTTTCTAGATTCCATTATGGGATTGAAAGAAAAAAAGCACTGAATTTAGAGACAAATGATCCAGGGTTGATTCCGGCTTTATCACTTGATCATTATGTTTCTGTGAGAACGTGCACCTTCTGAGATTTGATTGTCTCATTGGAACTAAAGATTCTTTTGTGTCTCCGAGGGGTATCTCAGGTACCAAGTGCATTTATGAAAGTAAGAGCCATTCTGAAACTTTGGTAGATTATACAAATATTAGTCATTAGCACACAGGAAATTTTAAGTTAAATCTGTAACTTCTACTTAATATTTTCTTTTTAATGGTTACATTTTAAAAAAACATACAGTGTAACTATTATTCTTCTAGCAACAAAATCAATGACGGCCACTATTAATATTTAAAGTTCTAATAAATTCTGAACTCAATATGTTCTCATTTTTGCTACATTAGCTTTTTGACACAACCTTTCCCAATACCTTACAGTGTGATTTAAGGGTTGTGATCAGTTTTGTAAATTTCCGTATCACACTCCAAAGTGGTAAGACAGAAATTCTAGCCTACCTCTACGTATTTGCTTCTTCAAATATAAATTTAGTAGCTTGCTTTCTAGCTGTGGCCTAGAAGGAGCTGTGTATCGGGCCCTGAAAAATCTCATTTTTTTCACTATAGTGCCCAGGAAGCGGGTTTACTGTATTTTTTGTGTTGTTTTTCATGATAAAGTCCTGGTACTGAACATCAGCTTCTTTGATTCAATAATAATAATTAATGACAATGATTAGGCTTGTTTGGGGGGGTTTGGGGTTTTGTTTTTTTGAGATAGGGCCTGACTGTGCTGCCTGGGCTAGAATGCAGTAGCATCATCATAGCTCACTGTAACTGCAAACTTCTGGACTCAAAGGATCCTCCTGCCTTTGCCTCCTGAATAGCAGGGACTATAGCCATCAGCTGCCCACCTAACCTAATCTTTTGTTTGTTTGTTTGTTGTCTGTTTTTTGAGACAGAGTCTCAAGCTGTTGCCCTGGGTAACGTGCCATGGCGTCATAGCTCACAGCAGCCTCCAACTCTGGGGCTCAAGCTATCCATTTGCCTCAGTTTTTCTATTTGTAGTAGAAATGGGATTTTGCTTTTGCTCAGGCTGGTCTTGAACCTGTGAGCTCAAGCAATCCACCTGCCTCAGCCTGGCACAGTGCTAGGATTACAGGTGTGAGCCACTGCACACAGCCCTAATCATATTATTTAAAGCTTTTTCAAAGCTATAGATCTTTAAAAATTAAGGCAATTTATGTGATCTAGATTTGAAATGATGGGCTACAAACCTACTCTATAAGGCATTAGATGTAGTTAATTATTTCCTTTGTTGCTTATATAAGAATCACCTTATGTGGTATAGAAAGCATTCATTTTGCTTTTCTTTGTTAGGTTTTAATTTTTTCTGAAATTTCATTAATGTCTTTATGAATTCCAGAAAGCAAATATTAATTGTATAATAAAATATGTAAAAAGTATGAAAATGCTTAATGTATTTACAATATCATTTTCATACTAATTATGAAAACTTTTCTATGTATTTTTTCAAATACACACATTTCTAAAGTAAAATTCATATTAAATATTTCTCTGGAACATTTAAAAAGGTTTCTTTCAATTTTAAGACAAATGCGTATTTGTCACAGAAAATTAAGGAAAAAAGGTTAAGATGTCTTTAGTGATCAAAGACAACTTAAAGAAAGTAAAACAACCACTTAACAGCTGAAAGAAATCATTTGTATCACAATTAATTGACAAACAATTAGAATCAAGAATATATGCAGAGCTCATTTGCATGCATAACGAAAAAACAAAGCATCCTAATTAAAAATGGATTTTGAAAGTCTGAAAGGATGAAATAGAAGCAGAAATGTCACTGGCTAAAAAAGTACAAAGAAATGTTCACCCTCCATAGTAATTAGGAAAATGCAAATGAAGATAAATATATAACCAACAGCCAATGGATTGACAAACCACCAAGGTTTTGATCAAATCTGTGATGGAGAGAAATAAAAGTTTAAATGATACCACATTTTAAAGATGCTAATCAAAAGGAACTCTTACTCATAGCCACACAGGTGAAAACTGGCAGGACACCTTTCGAGAGAAATTTGGAATTCTCTAGTAGAGGCAAATATTAGCAAACCCTGAAAACTGGCCATTTCACTTCTCGGCGTACACCCAAGAGAAACTTCTTCATACATGTACCAAGGGATGTGTACAAGAACATTCTCAGCAGTACCATAGAAAGTAGCAAAAAGTTGGAAATGATTTAAATGTTCGTTGCCAAGAAAAGGGATAAACAGTGGTTTTAGTTCACTTTCACACAGCAGTGAGAATGAATGAACTTCACCTCTACTTGATCCTGGGTCCCCTACGACTAAACTGTACACCTTGGGATGTGCAGATCAGGAAAAAAGAAAAGAGAACTGAGGAAAAGAGAATTGGAGCAATAACAAAAATCATAAGTGAACAAACCAACAATGGGCCAAAGATGAACCAAGAACAATAATAGCATGATATAAACCAAAGATTATAATCAGTTCACATTCCCGTATACAAGGAACAAATTTTAAAAGACTAATTATTTTGTTATAAAGTAAGAAAATTTAACTTTGTTCCACATATGGACTTGAAGATCGCATATGTAGAGATACCTGATATACAAATTCCTAACATATAGAATGTATAGGTAGTAGTTTCTCAGAATCCACAGGGGATTGGTTAAGGGCCCTGAGGGTACTAGAATCCTAACATGCTCAAATCCCTTTTATCAGCAGTCCCCAAAATTTTTGGCAGCAGAGACAGGTTTCATGAAAGACGGTTTTTCCAGACTGGGGTGGAGAGTGGGTTGATGTGAGTCTGCAAGCAATTGATTTACTAGGGTCTCTGTGCAGTCACACCTCTCTGCTAATGATAATCTGTATTTGTAGCC
The DNA here is from genome assembly GCA_963575145.1 of Galago senegalensis. Classification (NCBI taxonomy): domain Eukaryota; kingdom Metazoa; phylum Chordata; class Mammalia; order Primates; family Galagidae; genus Galago; species Galago senegalensis. The sequence goes on along the minus strand of CAUYTI010117945.1, from coordinate 3,021 downwards.
GCCTCTCAGTGGTAGCACCACCTCCTCAGCACCACCTCAGATCATCAGGCATTAGAGCCTTATAAGGAGCAAGCAACTTACATCCCTCCTGTGCAGTTTGCAGTGGGGTTTCTGCTCCTTAGAGAATCTACTGCTGTCACTGATCTGACAGGAGGTGGAGCTCAGGCTGTGATGTGAGAGTGATGGGGACCAACCGGCTGTAAATATAGAGGAAGCTTCACTTGCTTCCCAGCCAATCACCTCCTGCTGTCAGTCCAGTTCCTAATAGGCCATGGACCATCACCAGCCCGTGACCTGGGGATTGGGAAGCACAGCTTTATATAAAATGGCATAGTGTTTGCATATAAACTCTGCACATCCTCCATATATCTATATCATCTCCAGATGATCCATAATACCTGATTTGCCCCCATTTGAACCATCTCTGCTGATGCCACATGAAGAAAAGCTGAGCCCTGTGCTAACTTCACTCACAAACATGTTTTGGGGTGGTCTGTTATAGTTCAGTAGATAACCAGAACTATTCCTCTCTCAGGTTACACTGCTCAGAAATTGTTATGTGACCTGGTGCAAAAACACTTCAGAAACAGGGAGCGGTTGTTCCCCTTAGATTCTTGTGATTAGGACTTTAAGTTAGAAAAGATGGAGAAAGAGTGTTGGCAACAGAAAAAGAAGTTAAAAGTGCACCAGAATGGGAAGGAGACCGTGAAAGGACGAGATCACAAAGGCGAGAGAAGCCACGAGGGAGCTGATGGGGCGCAGGGTCACCCACTGTGCTGTCCCGCGCTGGTTGACGTGAAGCTGCATGAGACAGAGGCAATGGGTTTCTCTGGGTCAAGGTACCTGGAGCACCACCTAGTTCCCAGGGGAAGTGACTTACCATTTCCCTCATCAGGGGTTATGAACATCTCAGGAATTAACAAAAGGTGATTGCAAAAACTTTTTTTAGTCAAGACAAATTGAGACTTTTATAAGTGTATTAGATTTGCATTGCTGTTTAATAAGTTACCACAAACTGAGGGGCTTAAAACGTCATGCAGGTATCATGTCTCAGCTTCCATGGGTAGGATCTGGATGTAAGTCAGCAGGTCATGGTCAGGGTTCCTGAGGCTGAAATCGATGTATTGGTCAGGTGGCGGAGCAGGGATCACCATTTCTTTATAGCTGTCCTTGGGGACTGGCCTCAGGTGGTTGTCACCAGGGTCCCTCCACAGGCCCTCTCATCATCCATGGCTGTCTACTTCTTTAAGACCAGCAGAAAAATCTTTTACATTCTAAATATTCTCTGCAAAGAGGTGACAGTCTTTTTTTTTTCTTGAGACAGAATCTCACCATGCCATCCTAGGTAGAGTGCTGTGGCGTCACAGCTCACAGCAACCTCCAACTCTTGGGCTTAGGCAATTCTCTTGTCTCCCAAGGAGCTGGGACTACAGGTGCCCACCACAACACCTGGCTCTTTTCTTGTTGCAGTTGTCATTGTTGTTTAGCTGGTCTGGGCTTGAACTTGCCAGCCTATGTGGCTGGCACCACAGCCACTGTGCTACGGGTGCAAGCCAGGGACAATCTTTTTTAAAGGTTCACCCAGTTAGGTCACTCTCACACAGAATCATCTTCCTTTTGATTATTAACTCAAAGTCAATCCACTTAGGCCTTGAATTACATTTGCAAAATCCCTTCGCCTAAGTCATAGAATCGAATCCTGAGAATAGACTCTTTCATACGGTCATACTCAGACTCTTGGCCCACCCCAGGGGAGGACCCGATGGAACACACACACACCAGGCATGTGGAAAGTTTGGGGCCCAAGCTTAGAAGGATGCCTACCATAGTGAGGTTATCAGCTAGAATAGGGGATGCCAAGTTACATCTGAATTTCAGATAAACAAGAAGTAAATTTTTGGTATCACTATTCCCTATCCCCAGGCTTTGGCATGTTCTAATGTCTGAATTGGGGTCAAAGGATCGAGTGGTTACAGGAGGGAAGCAGGTGAGCCCAGTGGCAGAGCAGGCCAAGTGGGAGCTATGGCAGATGAGGGTGAAGGGGCCCAGAGCCTCAGAACCCCAGCCAACTACTGCCACAAAGACTCACAGGCCAAGTGGCAGCTACCGCTGAATGTTTGTCACGAGATTGCATTTCCACTTGATGAGAAATCAGTTTGCAGCCCAGACCCTGAGATCTCTAACCACTGAGATGTCTGTTCTCCCAGGAAGCACCGTGGGGAGGGCTCCCTCGGTCCTGTTCGGGATGCTCTTTCAACTGAAGCTCCACCGTATTTATGTCCCTTGGCCACTGAGCTCCACTCTACAATAAAATTGACTTGGCGCGTCAGGAAGCTGATTTACAAGTCCTACATGGCAGCCCTAATGCCAACAAATCAAGTGCCAGATTTGCAAATCCTCCGAAATGCACAATAAATGCCAAATAAAAACTTTCAATTTACCAATCTTTATTCGTAGGAAGCATAAATCAGAACGGAGGATGGAATGGCACTGACGTTGTTATGATTAAGATTTGAAAGCCTGACTTTTTTTTTTCTTGCTTGATATTCTCTTTCAAATTTGATCTTCTCTTTATGACTGGACTTCAGCTTTTAATGGCTATGTAAAAAGAATAGCCTTAGTTGCAGCTTAGAAAAGAGGTTCCGCTGATGGAGGTTTGGGTTGTGTGTTAAAACCCACAGTATTTTTTAATTTGAGATATCAAGACCTTTTGGGAGTCATTTCTGGCCAATGTTTCATTGACCAAGAGGATGTCCTGGGCACAGGCTTTGTTTAGCCAACCCAAACCCTAAAATCCCAGACCAAAGTCCTCTACCTTGTCTGGTTTATCATGAGACTTGACTTAACGATGTGCTTTTTTTTTTTCTTGGGAGAGAGAATCTGTGGCTCAGAAGCCACTACGGATCTACCTTCCATACAAGATAAGCTGAGAACATCAGAGGCGACTGGTGGGGTAGTGAAAGGGAAGTGCAGGTGTCTTGAGATCACAGATCTGGAGCTTTTAACATTTCTGCCTCAGCT
>CAUYTI010117944.1:0-31524 GCA_963575145.1 Galago senegalensis | reverse complement strand
CTCAAGCGAGTCTCCTGCCTCCGCCTCCCAAGTAGCTGGGACCACAGGCGCCCACCACAACGCCCGGCTATTTTTTGGTGGCAGCCATCATTGTTGTTTGGCGGGCCCGGGCTGGATTTGAACCCGCCACCTTAGGTGTATGTGGCTGTTGCCTTAGCCACTTGAACCACAGGTGCGGAGCCGAAATTGATACATTTAAGAGAGAAATATTGCTTCCTGATTCAGCTTGGACCGTAATTTTGTAAAAGATGAATTATAATGTGAAAGTAGGGAGAATAATTTTTTAAATCTTTAATTTTGGATGCCTGGGAAATTATTTTCATGTTGCAGTTGTACACTCCTCTAAAAGCAGTGTTAAGGGCGGCCCCTGTGGCTCAAAGGAATAGGGTGCTGGCCCCATATGCTGGAGGTGGCAGGTTCAAACCCAGCCCCGGCCAAAAATAAATAAATAAATAAATAAATAAAATAAAATCTATTAAAAAAAAAAGCAGTGTTAAGAGTGTAATGTTTAGTTGTAGACCCCTGTCCAAAATGAGACAGATAAAGAATGCTAGGTGGAATTTTAAGCAGGTATTAGGAAACACAGAGAACATGAAAGAAGTAGAGTTGTTAGTACAGATTTCTGCTCATCTCCTTCTTTTTGAGAGAGAGTCTTACTCTGTCACCCCAGGTAGAGTTGTACCATGGCATCATAGCTCACAGCAACCTCAAACTTTTGGGCTTGAGAGTTCCTCTTGCCTCAGTCTCTTACGTAGCTGGGACTCTAGGTGTTCCCACTAATCTTTTCTACTTTTGGTAGAGACGGAGTCCACCCCCCTCAGCCTCACAGAGTACTAGGATTACATACATGAGCCACTGCTCCTGGCCTGCTTATCTCTTCTTAAAGAAGGCATAAACTTCCATCCGAAAGTTCCCAGAAAACCAAGAAATAGAGAGTCTTGTACCAGTTGTGTTTTTTAAAGAAAGATCATAAACATAAGGATTATTTAGTTTGGAAAGGGGGAGGGGAGGCTACAGGAATGTTAGTGAGATGTTTGAGATGACAGAATGATAGCTTAAAAATTTCTGCCCTAGGCTTGGCACAGTGGCCGATGCCTGTAATTCTAGCACTCTAGGATGCTGAGGTGGGAGGTCAGAAGTTTGAGACTAGCCTGGGCAAAGGGAGACCCTGTCTCTACTAAAAATAGAAAAAGCAGCAGAGCTTGGTGAAATTATCTATAGTCCTAGCTACTAGGGAGGGTGCAGCAGGAGAATCGCTTAAACCCAGGAGTTTGCGGTTGTTGTGAGCTAGGCTAAGCCCATGGCACTCTAGCCTGGCAACAGAGACACTCTGTTTCATAAAAAAAAGGGGGGGGGGAGAGGGGCAGTGCCTGTGGCTCAAGGGAGTAGTGGGCCAGCCCCATATACTGGAGGTAGTGGGTTCAAAGCCAGCCCAGGCCAAAAACTGCAAAAAAAAAAAATTCTGCCTGCTTTGTTTTAAAGACATTTCGTGGATCTACTTGATAATATTATCTGTCCTTGTCTCAAAGAAAATTCTCTGTCACAGGAGGTGGAACTAAGGGAGAGTTGGTAAATATTGGGATACTTTATTTTAAAAGAGCTGAAAATTTTATGAACTGTAAATTACATTTATTATAGAACTAAGAAAATAGTAATGTGAGAAGTGGTGTAACTTTGTTGATGGGCATATGGGTCAGAATAGATTAAATTATTTCTTGTGTGATAGAATAACCTTTTGTTTTCTTTTTTTTTTTTTTTTTGAGACAGAGCCTTAAGCTATCCCCCTGGGTAGAGTGCCATGGCATCACACTCACAGCAACCTCCAACTCCTGGGCTCAAGCGAGTCTCCTGCCTCAGCCTCCCAAGTAGCTGGGACTACAGGCGCCCGCCACAACACCTGGCCATTTTTTGGTTACAGCCATCATTGTTGTTTGGCAGGCCTGGGCTGGGGATTCGAACCCGCCACCTTAGGTGTATGTGGCTGGCGTCTTAGCCACTTGAGCCACAGGAGCTGAGCCAGTCTTAGAGTTTTCAAGTGGGTCTCTGCTGTTTGCATCATCATGACTTCTGGATTAGCAGGATCAAGAATTCCATCACCTTTTGGTAATAATAATAGCTAACACATAGAGCTATTTAGGGTGACTTACACATATTATTTCATGGAATCCTTACCAAACCTTAATAAGTGGATACTGTTAGATCTTATTTACAGATGAAGGACAGGCACCCACAGAGTCAGTTCCTCAAGGTACATAGCTAATAAATATCAGAGAACAGATTTAAATTCTAAATACTGGCTTCTGAGTCCAGGCTTTTAGCTACAGCTTTTTGGTGTGTCTGAATTATTATTAATTTTTTTTGAGCATTTTGGGTTTTTAAATTTTTTTTTCCTGTTCTTTTATTAAATCATAGCTGTGTACATTAATGCAGTCATGGGGTACAATTTATATTCAATTTCAAATATTTTCATCAAACTGGTTAACATAGCCTTCATGGCATTTTCTTAGCTATTGTGTTAAGACATTTATATTCTACATTTAGTAAGTTTCACAGGTGCCCTTGTAAGATGCACCATAGGTGTGGTCCCACCAATCACCTTCCCTTCAACCATCCTGCCCCCTCCCCTCTCCTCCCTTTCCCCTTTCCCCATATTCTTGAGCTATAATTGGGTTATAGCTTTCATATGAAAGCTCTAAATTAGTTTCATAGTAGGGCTGAGTACATTGGATACTTTTTCTTCCATTCTTGGGATACTTCGCTAAAAAGAATATGTTCCAGCTCCATCCAGGTAAACATGAAGGAGATAAAGTTTCCATCTTTCTTTAAGGCTGCATAATATCACATGGTGTACATATACCACAATTTATTGATCCATTCGTGGATTGATGGGCACTTGGGCTTCTTCCATGCCTTAGCAATTATGAATTGGGCTGCAATAAACATTCTGGTGCAACTATCTTTGTTATAGATTGATTTTGGTCTTCTGGATATATACCTAGTAGAGGAATTGTAGGTGTCTGAATTTATTAGAGGCAATGTTTTTGTTGTTGCTGTTGCAGTTTTTGGCTGGGGCAGGTTTGAACCTGCCACCTCTGGCATATGGGGCCGGCGCCTTACTCCTTGAGCCACAGGTGCCACCTCGAGGCAAATTTTTAACTCCAAACTTTCGGATTACTTCTAGCATAATGTATGAGTGGTCTCTGTTTTTCATCCAGTAATGTTTGGTAAATGTTTAATCATCAACCTTCTGAAGAGCTAATTTGCAGCATTTGCCAATGTCCATTGTGTAAATATTCCCTCATGGCCCATTTCAAATTACCAACTTATTCTACACTTGATCTTAGCCAAAAGGCGAGAAGCAATGGAGTTATCAACTAGACATCACTGACCCAGGAGCTGGAAGGCTGTACACCAGTAGCACAATGTTGTGTCATATTATTTATATCATACAAATACAATCGACGGATGAAACCTCAAGAACACGGAAAACAGTGAAATGTCAGAAAAGAATTAGCAAATGATGAGTTTTGAACATTATGTCCTTTAAAATAATTCAGTTCCTTATACATTTTTAATTTTACAATCCTAATTACATTTTTTTTTCTTTTAGATCTTGAAAAATGTAGCCATTTACTCTCAAAAGCCGGCCCTGGCAGATCATTCATTTGCTAGAAGTGTAAAATTGAGGCGAGGGTGAAATTAAGGTTTTAGGTTACAGGTGTCTCAGTGGTGTCTGAGTCTTCCTCCAGACACATTTCTGGTGTTGCCAAACTCTCCTTGGGGAGATCAGCCAGAGTGAGTTTGCCTTGTACTGTAGCTGAGGATTTTGTTTTCCACAGTGCCCCCTGGTGGCTGTAACTGAGGACTGCTGTATTCTCCGCAGCTGAATTTCATTCATGCTTCAGGGTCCTTCTCCCTTAGATGGGGAACATTCTTCACCCATTAGCATGTTCAGCTGCTACTTATGCTTCCAGAAGATACTTGGACTCTTGCATTTACATCTCCTCTGGGGATCACTTCAGCCCAGGAGTTTGAGGTTGCTGTGAACTACGAGGCTAGAGTACTCCCTACCCAGGGTAACTGAGTGAGATGCTGTCTCCAAAAAAGGAGGGGGGGGGCTTTTAAGATAAATTCCCAGGCATTGGGCCAAAGGCCACTTGTGTAACAAATTAGTAGACTTCTTTCCTGCACTGAGATCACCCCCTGAACTCCGCAGTGGTGGAGAGCATCTCCAGGCTTGGTTGGTAAATGCCAACCAGAGTATCCAATGGTCTAATTGGCCCTAAATTCTTGTCACTGCTTCTAAGAGGCTTACAGGATCCTCAGCAAATAGGTCTTTAAGCACTCCTTCTTGAGGTTCGAGAATTGGCAAAAACTGAAGATAGGACCCCAGCCTCTATTCTGTAACCTTGCGTTTCTACCACAGACCCTCCCTAATGGTATAATTTTAATATATATAAAATTATATATATACACATATATAGTCTAAAATGACTTTATATATATAAAATTACATATATATGTATATATACACACACACATATATATAGTCAGAAATGACTTGAAAGTTACCTTTTGGGGCTGTGCTAATCCACACCATGATCTCCTTTGTAATGGATATAACTGAGCACCTAGCACGCATCTTCCCAGCCATTCTTCCCTTCTTCAGCTTCGCATCTTCCCTCTAGTACTAATTTATTCCCCTATCATATATCTACTGGGCTCCACTATGCGCTAGTCACAAAGATGGACCCCAAAGCGAATAGGCACAGGTCTGGCCCTGCTCTCGAAGGCCTCCCGCCGTGTGGTGGAGGCCAGGGAATACTTTCGGAAGCTTTAGACAAAGCAGGATTGTGTGGGTGCTACTGAGGAAAGCAGTTGATTCTGAGCAGAAAGACTGGAGAAGGGTTTAAGCTGATCTTGAGGTATATGTAGAATGTGGACAAAGAATGTTAAGGAAATTTGAATAAAGGGATGAAGTCATAGATCAAGAGAGTTTTAAGGAGAACCAATCATGTGCTTTGGCTGGAGCGTGGGCAGATGTTCATGGGGCAAATGTGATGAGAGGTGACACTAGATACTAGGCTGGGGCAGATATCACATGGCCCTTATGTGATCTCTTTACCAAGGCTAAGAATGTGGGCTTCAGCCATAAGTAATTAAAGGTTACCCTGGCAACACTCGTAAACAAAGGAGGCGGGAGTCAGATCCACGATGAAAGAAGTTATCTGTTCAAGCTTTGTTGTACTAAATGTGGACTTGTTTTCTGCTTGGGGACACAGACTATTCAAGCTTTTCACAGTAGTAATGATAAAGGATATAGATTTTTTTTGAGACAGAATCTCAAGCTGTCACTCTGCGTAAAGTGCTGTGGCATCACAGCTCACAGCAACCTCCAACTCTTGGGCTCAAGCAATCCTCTTGCCTCAGTTTTTCTATTTTTAGTAGAGATGGGGGCAGGGTCTTGCTTTTGCTCACACTGGTCTCAAACTCATGAGCTCAAGCAATCCACCTGCCCTGGGCTCCCAGAGTGCTAGGATTATAAGTGTGAGCCATTGGCTTGGCTGGACACAATCTTTTTTTTTGGCCAGGGCTGGGTTTGAACCCACCACTTTTGGTATATGGGGCCAGCACCCTACTCCTTGAGCCACAGGTGCAGCCCAGGACACAAACATTTTTAACGAGAGGTAAAGAATGTTGCTGGCAACATTAGCCAGTCCTGGAAAGCCCTGTCCTGTGACATGAACAACTATTTACTCATTCATTTCTTTATTTATTATTTTTACACATACCTGTGATTATTAGGTTTCTACTTTTTGCCTTCACAGAATTAAAAAGGCTTAAAATTTAACAAAAATAACAATGCTTAAGATAAGGACCAGCAACAAAAACCTCAAAAAGAACGAATGAAGATAAACACATTCAGAAAAGAAATCAGACGATTGCTGCAACAAAGTATTAAGCTATAATAATAATAGTAATGCAAAGAAAGTAACATTCACATTGTCAAATAAGAGTATGTCTATTGTAGAAGGCTTTGACGCTGAGGTTCAGTATGGAGTCATCAATTAACTTCTTATTTTTTTCCAAAGTCTCAAAAAACAGACAACTAATATTCATAAATAAAAGATAATTTCAAAAAACAGATCAGTACTCATTTTTACAAAGGAGAGAAAGGTAGCATGAACAAAGGGAAAAAAAAACATATTAAAAAGTCAGCTGAGCAGGGTGGCTCACACCTGTAACACTAGCACTCTGGGAGGCTGAGGTGGGAGGATTGCTTGAGTCTAGGAGTTTGAGACCAGCCTGGACAACATAGTGATACCCTGTGTCCAAAAAAAATTAAAAAGTAAAATCAGCCCAACTAAGAGGGAGGAGGAGGCAGAAGAAAAGGGCTGGTCTGGAGACTTAGACATGAGGGCAGGGAGGTTCTGAGGTCAGCCCAGGTGAGAGAGAATAGGCCATTGGGGATAAAGAGGAGGAATTGGGGGCAGGAGAATTGGTGGGGTTTATTGATGTAGAGTTGGGGAAATTGGAAGTTTAAAATGATTCGTGGGGTGTTTCTAAACTATGATCTGGTAAAATATCTAGACGCCTCAAATATTCCTACCTATTGATTTTATAATTTTAATTCTAGGAGTTTATCTAGGAAACAATCCCAGATGCATATAGAATGTGTCTGTGATATGCTTATCACAGCATTGGTACAGTAGAAAATAACTAGACACAACCAGTGAAGATACATGAATTTGAGTACATCCAAAAGAAGGGATGAATAAGGGTATAGTTGTCCTCTTTCCATATAATCGTGTTAAATTCCAACACAAACAAGTCAGGATTCATAATGTATAGTATAAAGCATATGATTCCAATCTTGTAAAGAAACTACATATGCATAGAAAAAGAAAAAAGAAACACAGAGAAATATTGACCAGGGCTATCTCTGGCAAGGTTATGGACAGACTCATCTTTATATTTTATCAAGAATTCTAAAATTTTATATAGTTAACCTTTTTGGCCAGGGCTGGGTTTGAACCCACCACCTCTGGTATATGGGGCTGGCGCCCTACTCCTTTGAGCCACAGGGGCCATCCCAACCTATGTTATTTTAATAGGGATATTTTAATAATAGTCAAGGATAACTATCTCAAAGCAATTAAGATAATCCTCTTCATGTTCCCTTTAACCTTTGTTTCTCTTTACCTCCCTGAATACCCACCCATATTCTCATTGCAGTGCTCTGCTCCCAAATAAACATTTTTTTCTTTTTCATTTTTTGAGACAGAGTCTCACTTTGTTGCCCTCAGTAGAGTGCTGTGGCATCATAGCTCACGGCAACTTCAAACTCTTGGCCTCAAGTGATTCTCTTGCCTCAGCCTCCCAAGTAGCTGGGACTACAGGCACCTGCCACAGCGCCTGGCTATTTTTAGAGATGAGGTTTCATGCTGGCTCAGGCTGGTGTCCAACTCATGAGCTCAGGCAATCCACCCACCTCAGCCTCCCAGAGTGCTAGGATTATAGGCATGAGCCACTGTGCCCAGCATTTGAACTTTTTTTTCTTTTAGAGAGCCTTTCACTGTTTTTTATTTAGTTTGACATAATAAACAGAAAAAAAAATAAATGTAATAAAAAGTAATGACTGAACCATCTGACTTAAGTTCTTTGCAGAAAGTCTGATCAAAGACTTGCTTTGAATATTGTTCATTACAACAGCACGATACAGTTTTAAAAATGAAATAAAAAGTCAGGATCAATAAAAATGAGAATATACCTCTTTTAATTATAAGGTTCAACACAGTTGCTGTGGTTACATTAGCTCACGAGCTTCTGGCAGTTAAAGTAAAAAGAAAAACCAGAGTCAGCATAATTTTAATAATTTTAATTACAATGTGTAACTGTGTCTCTACAGAGACCAGCCTGGAGGGGAGATTCGATCTTTCTAAGCACTGCCTTCTAAAATAAATTCCTTAGCCAGGTTTATTTTTATTTGTATTATTATTTTTTTTTTTGCAGTTTTTGGCCGGGGCTGGGTTTGAACCCCGCCGGCATAGGGGGCCGGAATCCTACTCCTTTGAGCCACAGGACCCGCCCACTTAGCCAGGTTTGTAATAGAGGAGACTGAGTGAAACAAATATCAATATGCATTATTTCATTTTAATGAAGTAATTTAATAGTGCTATGCAGAGATCTGTTTCTTAACGTGACTTTTACAAAATTCTAGCACATTAAGCAGAAAACTTAGTAAAGGAGGTGTGGCCAAAAGATGTAGCTAAGAACCTGACCCTTCTTTGGGTTGGCTAAATGTACTCTGCAGAGAGCCTAGATGACCATGAGAGTAATTCTTAATTTTTAGTGTGCTTAAGAGAAACACAGGTTGTATTAAATAGTTTCCTGGGCTCCTCTCCCTACAGCTTCTGGTTCAGTTGATCTGGGGCACAGCCTAGAAATCTTCATGTTAAATATAGTATATTAAACAAACACCCAGATAATATTGGATGCAGGTGGTCCAGGAAATATCCACCCAGAGAGTGGCTTGTTCCCAGGTCTCTCTGGCATCCTGCCTACCTGCTGCTATTTTTAGCAGTCTGCACCATCAGTAAGATCCCGAGTCCTGGAGGGGTAGTTTTCAAACTGGGCCATGGATAACTCTGATGTTACACAGAGACTTTGTAAGTATTTCTTGCCAGGTGTTTCCCCCCCTCCCCCACTTTTGGCTGTGGCCAGGTTTGAACCCACCACCTCTGGAATATGGGGCCAGCGCCCTACTCACTGAGCCATAGGCGCTGCCTGCCTTGCCAGGCGGTTTTCAGCACATTTGTTTATGGATGTCACTTCCTTCACACTGTTTCCTACAATCCATCTGCAGTGGGGTTGCAGAGCCACCAGGGAAGGGTCTTCTCTTTCCCACCTGCACTTTTGTCCCTCAACCCCCTCCTGAGGTCTATTCATTGCCCTGGAGTGTGAAAACCTCTGGACTAGTAATCAAAAAAACAATTATTAAATATTGGTGTTCAATTGGACTCTCGTGTCTGAGTAGCAAATGTTTTCACAGGTTGGGTGCAAAATGAAAGATCTAATTCATTTGTCAGGTGATAGATTGAAATAACGTTTCTTTCATTCTTTTTATTTTTGGAAACAGAGTCTCATTCTGTTGCTCAGGCTAGAGTGCTGTGGCCTCAGCCTAGCTCATAGCAACCCCAACCTCCTGGGCTCAGGTGATCCTCTTGCCTCAGCCTTGCGAGTAGCTGGGACTACAGGTGCCTGCCACAACTCCCATTCTGTTTTTAGTAGAGATAGTGTCTCACTCTTGCTCTGGCTGGCCTTGAACTTCTGAGGTCAAGCAATCCTCCTGCCTCAGCCTCCCAGAGTGCTGGGATTACACGTAGGAAGGCTGAGTTTGCCCGGCCTTCATTCACTTATTTAAATGATATACTTCCAATGTTATTATACTTTCTCTGCGTAATATTATCAAAATTGGAAAGATATTTCTGCTATTTGGATTAAAATCCTATGTTAGTAGTTGTAAAGATTATACTAAAGAAACATTCTATTAACTCTCATGAGTTTTAGGATTATAGGACCCAAGCTACTTCACTGCCTCATCAGGGGACCCCAAACTGTTAACATCTCATGAGAAGGATGAATGGCTCTATTTCCTGTGTGGAGAGGGGGTACCTGGCTGCAGGTGTTATGGAGCTGGGCAAAGGACAGGGGTGGGAGGGGTTCACTATGCACACTGTCACTTAGTCCTTGCATTTTTAAATCTGGCATCACAGGCTACCTGTCAGAGGGATCTTGGTAATGATCTCTATGGAAATTTGGGACTGGGCTCGGTGCCTATAGTTTAGCTACTAGAGTGCCAGCCAGATGCACCAGAGCTGGCAGGTTTGAATCGGGCCTGCCAGACAACAATGACAACTATGACCAAAAAAAATAGCCAGGCATTGTGGCAGGTGTCTTTAGTCCCACCTACTTGGGAGGCTGAGGCAAGAGAATCGTTCAAGCCCCCAAATTTAGGTTGCTGTGAGCTGTGATGCTACAGCACTCAACCCAGGGTGACAGCTTGAGACTCCATCTCAAAAAAAAAGAAAACTTGGGGCTGTTCTGAGGGTTTCTTGGTGACTTCTTGGGTTACCAGTCTAAGCCTGTCTGTATCATTGCCTTTTTGCTCTCATAATCTTATCACTCCTAGTCCATCCAAGCATCAGAGGCACAGCTGTTGATTCTGTGGCTGTGTACCAGGGAGATAAGGCCAAGTTCCCAATTAATACTTATGCTCTGAGCTGCTTAAATTTCAGTCCTGATCTATAAGAAAAAGTCAACGAACTGAACCTGTGACTGACAACCGCTCAAACACTTGTCAGAGGAAACTGTCAACAAGCGATTATTTATAACTGATGATATTAAAAGTCTCCTGTCACCAGAAAGACAAATGTGCTTAGGAATCTTTTTCAGTGACATGAGGTTACGCATCTGCAAATAAAAGTAGGCTGGCATCTGTGGCTGTTGAATTAAAGCTTGGAATGATGCCACCACTCATGGTCCAGTAACTCTTAAAAAGACAGGAGAGCTGTGATAGAGTCTTGGACTCATTTCCCCACTTTCCAGAGAAGGAAACTGAGGGTCAGAGTGGTAAAATAAACGGAGGTTCCATTTATTTCACAGCACACATCAGTGGTTCTCAACCTTCCTGATGTCCCAGTGAATTTTCATTGCTACAAAGCGGTCGTGACCCACAGGTTGAGAACTGCTGGCATAGATGATTTTTTTAAGTTGGGCGTCTCTGCAGCAATTGCACGGAGACGTCTGTGTTTCCTGGATCAGGCTTAAATTGTGTGGTGTGGTACTGGGCATGAGATGCTTTTGCTCACTACTTGCGAGAGCTTAGAATTCATCGGGCAGAAGAAAAGGTTTTGCATTCCAGAATGGGAGATAGATCAAAGAGCGAAAGAATTCCCGAACTGCTGTCAACTCCTTCGCTCCCTGCTATCCCTCTGACACAAGCCTCTCCCCCAGGTCCCAAACCGATGGCCAGATAGAGCCTGGCTTCTTTAAGCAGGTCTGTAATCTGATGCTACCTTGGGCAGACACCTGCTCTGGAGGCCACGTGGGCTTGCAGTGCCCAGCATACCCTGGCTCTCAGCCCAGCCGCATCTAATTCCCTTTGATCCTCCCATCTGGTTCCCAGGTGTGCTCTGGGCCCATGGTAGGATGAAGCCTCTGGTAGAAGTTGGATCCTCCGGAAGAAGACGACGCGGAGATGGGACTAGATGCTTGAGAGATTCCCTGGGGGAATCTCTTGTGGACTCAGAAGTTCTCTCCTCCCTCCTTCCCCTCTTGTTACATCTAAGTTCCAAGGGGGTTTAGAGTGTGGGGTGGGGCGTCAGGCTTCTGCCCCTCCATGCTGCCAATTTGTATCTCACTTTATGTCATTGTCTCCCTTTAGGGGACAGAGATGCTGGGTCCTGCTGCTCTGCCAGGGAGCCACCCAGGAAATAAGGCCCAGTCCCCTTCTGTCTGTCCCCAAGCTTCCCTGAGTGTCCTATCATCCCATGCACCACATTCAATGGGGATGGGATGTGGACTCACAGCCCCGTTCTCTGGTTCACTCAGAAATGTTTTAATATTCATGATCCTTCTGCTGCTGTCAAGCCAAGGGAATCATCTCTTGTTGGATAGGAAACTAGTCAGCAGTATGTTTTTTAAAAATCTATTGTTTATGCCAGAGCCCTGGCGTTTGCTAAGTGCTGTAGCATGTATTCTTACAACGAGAAGTTTATAATATAGAAAAAGAGCCCAGAGAGGTTAACTGGCTTGCTCAGTGCCCCACAGCCTGCATGCGTGGAGCTGGGATTTCAACGTACAGCACTTGATCAGACTTCAGAGCTGGCACTCAGATCCGCCTGGAATCATCATGTTCACTTTCTCCTTTAGGGGAGGTTTGGTTCCCTCAGTTAACTTTTAAGGATTTTTGGAACAGAGCATATAATGAATATTTTTCACTCTGTACAATCAGTTTAACTAGAAGCTGGGGAGATATTATTTACATGTAAGAAAACATCTTTATAATTTCCCTCAAAAGACAAAACAGAAATATTTTTTCACCTGTCTGGGGTCATCCCTGAATCTTTGATCTGGAAGATTTTTAAGAGAATAATCTGACCTTGAGGCTTTGTCAAGTGCTTACCATGAGGCAGGGTTTAAGGCAAGTGGGCTCTGGACATGCTATCCTCTGAGTGTATGGCAGTGGTTCTCAGCCTTCCTAATGCTGCAATGTATTTTCATTGTTAAAAAAGGGTCGTGACCCACAGGTTGAGAACCGCGGGTCTATGGAGTTTGCTGGGGATTTTTTCTCTTTTTTTTTTTTAAGAGAGAGAAAAAGGGTCTTGCTGTGTCACTGGAGTGCAGTGTCTATTGACTACAGCCTTGAATTCCTGAGCTCAGCAATTTCCCTGCTTCAGTCTCCCAAGTAGCTGGGACTGTAGGTGTGCGCCATGGCACCTGGCTGTCAATCAATGCATTCTGAGTGGCCGTGAGAGAACAACCAAACAACCATATTGAAAATTGAGAACTTAATTGTCTGGTCTCATAAGTAATATATTTTATTCTTCTTTGGAGGAGGTTGTCCAAATTGCTCTGCTGTGGGGTTGGTTTTTCCCACATCTTGGAGTCAATTAAGGGAGTCTTACTATAAAGAAGTGTTGACTTTGAACAAGATTTGGCTTTAAACCCAGGACCTACTGTTTGTTTATTAGTTGTGTTATGTTTTGATTTCTCTGAACTTTGGTTTGTTTTCTTGTTTGTAAGAAAAGGCAAGAGAGCAGTTGTCTCATAGTATCGTTGAAAAGAAAAGCACATGAGATGGTGCATCGATAACTCGCCCAGCACTAAGGGAGCATGAAATGGACATGGTGCTCACTGCGATGATCGTCAGGTGATTTCCACGTGGAAATCGTGTCCTATCAGTCCCAGCCAGCACGGGAGGGGCATCTCAGGTCATTGCTAATTTCGGCCAAGAAGAGCAGGGTTGACTGAAGTTGAAGGGTCCGATTTGCAGCTGGGGAGACAGTGATTCTCAGACTCCACACTCAGTGGTCATCTCAGGGCTTGGACAGGGAGGCCATTCCTGGGATGACATAATCATCCCACCACTCTTGCTGATATGTAGATGTGTCCCTGCAGCTCTGGCCTGGCGACTCTGTGTTCGTGGAGGCCAAATACTCACTTGGTTCATTGTGCAATATACAACTGAAAAATGTTTAAGGGACCTTTTGGCATGTGCGAGAAATGGCATGAAGGGAAAGGTGCTGTGCCCGGACTCGGTCTGTAGGTGGCAGCAAAAACTCAGGCATGGAAAAGCCTGTCCCCCAAAGCCTTCTGGTGGCGCACCATAGAGGGTCCGTCACCTGCTTTAGTGGCTTTGCAAAAAAGACAGGGAAGCTCTAAGCAGACATATTTTTAGTGGAGTTAACACGCCATTTGAAGTCATATTATCTGTTCTTCAGCGTAATTTGAAGTATGCCAGATCATTTGTACAAACTTCAAAAAATTATGTATTCATGTTTCCTTATGTAAAACAAAAACCAGAATGTCCTCAGCAAAAGGGCACTGTTTGAAGTTAATTAAATACAACCTCCAGACAGTGGTCTGTGTCAGCTGTCATTGATTTTATTTATTTATTTATTTATTTAGACAGAGACTTTGTTGCCCTGACTAGAGTAACATGGCCTTAGCCTGGCTCACAGCGACCTCAAACTCCTGGGCTCAAGTGATCCTCCTGCCTCAGCCTCCTGAGTAGCTGAGGCTATGGCCATCCACTACCACATCAGGCTAGTTTTTCTATTTTAGTACAAGATGGAGTCTCACTCTAGCTCAGGCTGGTCTCCAACTCCTGAGTCAAAGTGATACTCCCGCTGTGGCTCCCAGAGCGCTAGGATTACAGGTGTGAGCCATCTCGTCTGGCCCATCATTGACATTATCCATGCTGGAACATGGGGATTTGACGGGGTTGCTAAGAAAGCAATGCCTACCCTCCTGGGGGCAGAAAGGGAATAGAGAGTTATAAAATGATTTCTCCACAGCTGAGATTATAGTTACTAGTTTTGAATTTTATTTAATATTATTTGGTTGGCATGTTGCCACTATTTATCTCCACCATTCCTTAAGCTTCAAATTTCTGTGAAAATGTTTGCGTATCTCTCATAGACAGTGTGTAGTTTGATGAAGTTCCTTTGGTCAATCTGAGAGTCCTTGTCACTTGACATTGAGTTCATCCTGGTCACATCGCTTTCAGTATCCTGTAGGATTGATTTCACCTCTTCTTTTTTACTTAATACTTTGTATTTATCTGTTGTTGTTTGTATTTTTCTCTTTTTCAGATTTCTTCCAGGTTAATAAGAGTACTGATTTTAAAAATTCTTCCCACTGTCCTCCTTCCTTTCAAGCAACACAAACTTTATTCCTCTATGTTTTAACTCACATTCGGAGTGTTACCAATTTCCCTTTAAGTACTTTAGTCCCACATATTTTAATATGCAGAGTTTGCATTTTTAAATTCTTCTTCTTCTTCTTCTTTTTTTTTTTTTTTTAGGGATAGAGTCTCACTCCATTTCCCAGGCTGGCATGCAATAGCCTGATCAGAACTCACTGTAATCTTGAACTCCTAGGCTCAAGTGATCCTCCTACCTTTGACTCCCAAGTAGCTGGGACTATAGGTGTGCACCACCACACCCAGCTAATTAAAAAAAAAAAATTGTAGAGCCAGGGTCTTACTATGTTGCTCAGGCTGGTCTCAAACTCCTGGCCTCAAGAGGTTCTCCTGCCCCGGTCTCCCAAAGTTCTAGGATTCCTGACATGAGCTACCACAGTCAGCTGTGTTTGCATTTTTAACCAGTTCTAAATATTTTCTAAGATTTCTTTTTTTTTTTTTTTTGAGACAGAGTCTCAAGCTGTTGTCCTGGGTAGAGTGCCATGACATCACAGCTCACAGCAACCTCCAACTCTTGGGCTTAAGTAATTCTCTTGCCTCAGCCTCCCAAGTAGCTAGGACTATAGGCACCCACCACAACACCCGGCTATTTTTTGTTGCAGTTGTCATTTTTGATTTTAGCTGGCCCGGGCCAGGTTTGAACCCACCAGCCTTGGTGTATGTGGCCACTGCCCTACCCACTGAGCTATGGCCACTGCCTCTAAGTTTTCTTTTAATTTCTTCTTTAACACTTAGTTCAAGCATGAGTTGGGCCTAGATTCAAAGTATAATTTTCAGAGTTAAAGCTGGGGAAACTCACTTCTCATCTACAAATCTAGATTTGTGACTTAAAAGATAGAAAACTTCAGAAGTAACGTACTTAACAGCTCCTTGTCATGTTTAGAGTGGGTCTTTACTTCTACAAGAAAACCAGAAACTTCCATTGCAAACAAGATACAGGGTATATAACTCAATAACAGGCACTAGTTATACCTGTGTAGCTGAGCTTGCCAGCTTCCTTACCCCGACGCCATCCTGGAGACTTGGCAGCTCCGTGCTGATGGCGAGGTGTTTTCCATATTCATGGGAGAAATAAAAGTCACGTCTGAGGTTCCCACACGGCAGGCCTAAGCGCCTTGGTTTCTTGGAGCTGTATACACTTCACTGGACTATCTTAAAATATAAAACGAAACCCTAGAAAACTCCACAGGAAGAATATGTGCTTCTATTCAGGGGGATCACTGAATCTCAATCAGATGACACTCACGCTTCTCTCTGTCCCAGGTTCTGTATCAGCTTGGAAGAACCTGGCTCTTCTTTAGTGTTGCAAAGCCCTAGTCTCCTAAAAAGTAGAACATACTCTTGGAACAAGTCCCAGAGGGCAATGGGATTATAGAGGCCTGTGAGCCCTACCCAGTGACCGTGGATGGAACAGGAGGACACTGACGCCCTTCTCTGTGTTGAAAGGGTCCTATCTAAAGAAAATGATCAGCTTGGCGCCTGTAGCTCAAGCGGCTAAGGCACCAGCCATATACACCTGAGCTGGCAGGTTTGTATCCAGCCTGGCCCACCAAACAACAGTGACAGCTGCAACCAAAAAATAGCCGGGCGTTGTGGCGGGCACCTGTGGTCCCAGCTACTTGGGAGGCGGAGGCAGGAGACTCGAGTGAGCCCAGGAGTTGGAGGTTGCTGTGAGCCATGATGCCACGGCACTCTACTCAGGGGGACAGCTTGAGACTTGGTCTCAAAAAAAAAAAAGAAAAGAAAATGATCATCCTTGCGGAGAACCAGGAGGTACCAGGGGAGGCTTCCTCTGTTGGGTTATTCTTTGAGGTCCGCTTTTCCTGACTCTTCTCTATGTGATTTTCAAGGAATCCTGGCTACCTTGGTGTTCGTATTGGGTTGTCCTAACCTACAAATTCAGCGGACCTTTTCCCTAATTTGTCTGACAGGCACTACTTGAGGCATTTACACAGCATAATCTGTGTGGGGCGTCCTCTGGCATAATAGCACCGTCAAGACTCTTAGTCTGGGCACTAAAGTAATGCAGGTAATTTCTTTAAACCAGCTTTCTAAGCTGAGTTACCAAGCAACCCATTTATTTTTCTTTCATGGAATATGTAGCCAAGTAACATCTTGCAGAGGACCCTTGTGCTGCCCCCTTCAGGCTGAGACAGGAAAAGCAGCCTTCCTCTTTGGGCAAAAGTTGCCTCGGGGTCATTCCAGTTAATCTGCTTAAACCTGGTTTTCCTTTTTTCTTTTCATACAAACCTTTGGCATGGACCAAAAAAAAAAAAAAAAAAAAAAATCTGATCTTGGATTATGAGACTGAAAAAGAGGCAATCCTATCACAAGGTACAGAGAACAGAGAACCGTGTTGGCAGAAGCGATTGGAAACCCCAAGGAAGAGAAGAAACAGAGGGGGACAGACCACTTCTTCCTGTCCCTAACTCCGTAACATCCTCTCATCTCCCTCGTGTCCACAGTGCCTTACATTTAACTCGCTGTTGGATTTAGCCTGACCATAAGGGTTAAGAAGCCTTGAGCATTAGGGACATATTTTTTAGGTGACAGTGTGTGACCATAGACAGTTAATGTTTTGGTAGCAATTTCTGGTTTTGACCATTCCACTCACAAACCTGTTAGGCTGCTGCCGTAATTGCTGAAGAGTACTAATCGGTAATTTTTGTCATCGTGATTCATACAAGTTGGCCCTTTCTAGCCACACTCCAGTCTCAACTTCTACCTGTAGGAACAACTCTTTTGACTTTTTTTTTAATTTCTAGATATAATACAGCATCATCAAGAAAAAGACCAAGAAGAGGAGGATCTAATGAATGGTGGGACCTTTGTCCCTAAAGCCTCTGGTGAACAGGAATGCTGGGGAAGTTGAGGGAGTCTCTCTCAGGAAAGAGCATGGTGAGGCACAGTTAAAAATTCCCCTTCTGAAAAACCCTAGCTGGGTGAAGATGGTCAGTGCCTACTGGAAGGGCTTCCTGGTTGCTGTTCTGTGTATCAGACTACGGTGGGTGCAGTAACTGTTTTGTCTTTGGGCTCTGATTTGAACAACTAAAGGTTGAACAAAGTGAAATATTAATCAAAAAAAATTTAACTTTCTTTTGTATTAACTTGGGTGGAGTTGAGACACATTCTTCTTAGTAAAGTATCTCAAGAATGGAAAAGCAAGTATCCAATGTACTCAGTACTAATATGAAGCCAGTAGATATTCTAATACACACTTACATAAGAGAAAAACTCAATTCAATTCAAGTTGGGTGGAAGGGGAAGAAGGGGGGAGGGGGGAGGAAGAAGGGGGGTTGGTGTGCTCCCACTTAAATGACACAATGTAAGGGTATGTGGCACACCTCTTGGGTGTGGGACACAACTACAAGAGGGACTCTACCTAACAAATGCAAACATTGTAACCTAGTTGTTTGTACCTCACATTAGTCTGAAATTTAAAATGATTAGCTTTTGGTGGACTTCCTTAGAGACCCAATCCTATGGGTCAGAGGGTGAGATGTTAGGGTTAGCTGAAGTCACCCCTAAAATCCCCCATGTTCTCTGCTAACTCCTGTGTAGTATAACTATGTCTGTTATTTTTATTTGTTTTAATGTAGTATGTATTTTCTAACTTCAAGTCTCTTCCCCCCATAGGAGTTGTTAACATCTTTATAAACCTACCTTACAAAACAAGGAACAAAAACATTTCAACAAAAATTGTTCATCCTTTTCATTGCGCGCTGTTCTAACTTCCTTATGCTTCCTTAATGGTTTGTGGTTCATGGTAATTGCTTATCAAAATAACTACTTTCCAAGTTGGTGGAGGTCATCAGGGTTTGTTAGTGGGTTTTGAAAAACCAAATAATCATAAACAGGGTCAGATTTCAGTTTGAACTCCACGTAATTTAGGTTATGGCTTAGAAACTTCCTGATTCCAGGGTGCTTGGCCCAGTAATCAGTCAGAAGTTCTGGATTTGAATCTTGGCTCTGACACTAACTTTGACTTAGTTAATCACTCTAAATCTATTTTCGTATTTTATAAGAGATAAAGATCTCTTTATCTTTTAGGATAAAGGTCCTGTTTCTGCAGCGTAGCAGATGTTCAAATGGTAGTTCCCTACTGCTCCCACTCTTAGATCAATTTCACTGTTCACTTTTCTTAAAGTTTATACAAAGTGTTTTTCCTTATGTTCTCTGATTCTGAAATTCATAGACCAAGTGAATATACTTTTTAGCTATAGACGCTCTGACGATAGATTCATCAAAGGCTTATCTAAAATAAAGTATTTATATTCTGTAGTCAGCAAGATAGATGTAAGAAAGGACCAAGGTTTGTCTCAACTAGCTCTTGCCTGTTGGGGGAAGGTGCAGGTGGTTGACCTATGAACCTCTGCTTATCTTCCCAGATTACTACTTTATTCACACCCACATAGGGAATCAAAGGTGTTGACTCTCTGATGAGAAACATAGTCTAAAATTCAATAATATCAACCTTGGACTTGAACCTATTTCCCCAATAATAAAAATGAGATCAGCAGAACCTACATTAGGCCAACTGGTCACTGAATGAAAATATGGAAATGCTTGTACATTGGTTAACATAACAGCTGAGTCTGATTACATGACCCCCAAGTCAAAATGAATCCAACATGTCTTAGAAGACTTTTCTCCCTGGATCTTTTCTAGAGTATTCACGGTTAGCTTCTTGATGAATTTATGTAGGTTGGCAAATACCATGAGAAGGCCTAGGTTTACTACTGTGGGTATAATAAAAAATGCTTTGCAATCACATATAAAAATTCCCAAGTGAAGAACAGTTTGACCTGAAGAAGGCTGGGGCTCCACATTGCCTTTGGAGACTGGGCTGTGGCTATGAGACAGAGCAATCATCATCAAGTTGCCTCAGAGAAACCACGTCAACCTCAGAGTACACTCAACACCACTGACAGTTATGCTCTTGGCAAAGCTCTACTTTTGCCTGTGAACAAAATGCATAAAAAAGACATGAAGGAATCAGGCCCCAAGCCAGGTATGAGTGATGCACAAAGTACAGGGCGTCCTAAAATTTGCCATAATGAAGGGAGGGGCTTGGGGAATTATTGCTGAATGTGTGTTTTTTTTAAAAACAAAATATTCATTACAAAATTTTATATAATATTTACAAAAGATTCTCTACATGTTGGCCACCTCTCTGTGAAATTTTGTAATGAATATTTGTTAATAAAAGAACATTTAGCTACAATTTCCTGTTTTCCCTATGTATGGCAATGTTAGGGACAACTTTTGGGACACCTGGTGTTACCACTTTCTCTGGACAGGCTTAAGTTGCTGCCCTGGTCTCCTGTAGACCTTGTGTTGTCCCTCAGCCTTCCAGGACCTGTGTTCTGACCAGCTCTGCCCTGGAATGTCACCCTCAGCCTCACCTTTCTACTCTGCAGACCCTGTTTCCTCTTTGGGTTCCGTAAACACCTGCTGTTTCCTCTTCCTGGGAAGATTGCCAGCTGCATACTTACAGCCAAACCGTCTGTACTGTGGATATGCACCCCCTCTCCTCACCCACCCCTGGCTTTTTTGTACTATACCTTCTTCTGCCTTTGGTCTTTTATGAATACTTGCCTAAGTATTATCCCAACAGACTCTAGTTTAATATATCTTGTTATGCTTTCTCCATCTAAGAACTTTCAAAGCACACCTGAATATCCTTCTCACTGGAAAGGTTTGAGTTTACAGATGGATACTCAAGATTTTATATTTAACAATTCCTAAGCATCCCACCCCCCCATTGGTTTTAATACATCAGTTTAATAACCTTATGTGTTTGTAGAAATAGCATGTTATCAATTCTTAGAGTCTTTTGGGGGGGGAGGGGCTGGGTTTGAACCCGCCACCTCCGGCATATGGGGCCAGCGCTTTACTCCTTTGAGTCACAAGTGCCGCCCTCTTAGAACCTTTATTGTGATCTATGTTACTGTTAATTTCTTACTTAATTTTTCTACACCTAGTAGATGGATCAGTGAGCCTGTGGCAGATGTCACATCGGTATTTTCTTTTAGAAACTCAGTTTCTATATAGCAGTAATAGATTTGGATTTTCTTCCTGAAGAACAAGGAACTTTAGAAAAGTTAATTGGTTCATGGTATAGGGACAAAGAGCCCTCCACAAAATTTGACCTTTGGGTCTGTTGCTAGAAATTAAGAGTTAGACTTCCTTATTTTTAGGAACCAAACAGGCTAGGGGGCATAGTTGGGGGGAGGAAAGTACGGAGTTCCTATTTAAATTCTGGGAGGCTCATGGAAACCAGAGAAACCCATACTAGACTAGAGAGTTTGTTACTTTCAAGCTAATTACTAGTTGTACAGGTGAGTCAGTTTCCCAGCCTCTACCATTCAAATCTGAGCTTCCTCTAATTCTATTTTTATTTTTTGAGACCGAGCCTCACTCTGCTGCCCAGGCTAGAGTACCACAGCCTCAGCCTAGTTCATAGCAACCTCAGACTCCTGGGTTCAAGCGATCCTCTTGCCTCAGCCTCCTGAGTAGCTGGGACTACAAGCCCAGGCTACCACACCCCGCTAATTTTTCTATTCTTAGCAGAGATGGGATCTTGTTCTCTCTCAGGCCTCCTCTCATTCTTAACTGTCACCCTCAGAGTGGAGTTAGAGAGCCCCTTTTATAATATCTAATCTCTTCTTCCTGTTTTTTTTTTTTTTTTTTTTTTTGAGACAGAGCCTCAAGCTGTCCCCCTGGGCCGAGTGCTATGGCTTCACTGCTCACAGCAACCTCCAACTCCTGGGCTCAAGCGAGTCTCCTGCTTCAGCCTCCCAAGTAGCTGGGACCACAGGCACCCACCACAACACCCGGCTATTTTTTGGTTGCAGCCATTATTGTTGTTTGGTGGGTCCGGGCTGGATTCGAACCTGCCACCTTAGGTGTATGTGGCTGGCGCCTTAGCCGCTTGAGCCACAGGTGCTGAGCCTTCTTCCTGTGTTTTATGGATGAGGAAACTGAGCTCCAGCAAGGGCGGGGCCTACACTATTGGGAGACAGACGTCACCCAAGTTCTAGAAAAATTGTAGTGACTTCATTTAGCCTC
Source organism: Galago senegalensis (assembly GCA_963575145.1). Classification (NCBI taxonomy): domain Eukaryota; kingdom Metazoa; phylum Chordata; class Mammalia; order Primates; family Galagidae; genus Galago; species Galago senegalensis. Next base: position 9,965 of record CAUYTI010117944.1, on the reverse strand, counting down.
TATTGGCACTCAAATGGGAGGCAGAGCTTTGGGAGTTCTTACGGGAAAGAGGGAAAGAGCAGGGTTTGCGTTCCTGCCAAGTAACAATCAACTCCGCAGAGAACAGGGGTCTTGATCTGCAAGGGGTTAATCATTAGCAGCAAGTAGGAACACAGGGGGTGTTCTCCAAATCAGCACCTCCCTGAGGGACAGTGGGGCTTTTATGGGGTAGTAGAGAAAGACAAAGATGTGTCATTCCACGTAGGGGCGGAGTTGGTTGTCACGCCCACCCTCAGGTCCCAGGTCATGGTGATGAAGTTATAGCTGCTCCCAGGGTGGAGACTTTAGCGTGGTCATGAGCAAAGTTCGCAGCGAGAACAGTGACTATGATGATAGGGGAAGGTGGCAGGTGAGGGTGGGGGAGGATTTGCCACCCAGTTGGCAAAGGCACTTGGTATCTGTGAAACGGTTGCACCTGCCCACCCAGGCTTCCCGCTCAGAGTCTCTGCATAGCCCTGGCGGACCAGCTGGATGGGAGTTAGGCAGAGTCATGCTTCTCTGCAAGACCCCTCTGAAGAATCAAGTCCCCTAGTAGCACTGTCTGCCTGCTAAGCTTCCTGTATATGTTCCTTGATTTGAACAAATTAAGACTTGTTTCCACGCGTTCAGTCCAGTGGAGAATTCTTAGTGGAGAATCACTGGAGGAGGTGATTTTATGGTGTGTAGTAAGGAGACAGAAGAATGTGGGTGGAGGTTGTTGAGGAGCTGGGATGAGAATTTCAGACCAGGTTTCATTTGAAGTAAAATAAATAAGGATTGTGTCCTTCTTTTCCTGCCATTGGTAATGCCTCTGTCTTTGGGTTCCCGAGGCCGCTGGCCTCAGTCTACATGTCACTTTCTAGATGCACGACAGGCGGTGTAAAGGCTGAGGAAGCCCTCAGGTACAGAACCAGGTTTTGAGAAGTAATTTTATTAAATTGCTAATAGGCACGGAGGAACCGTTAGTTTCCATTCTAGGATCACACGATAAATAGAAACCATTCATGCCTTTACCTGCAATTTAGAAGTAAAATGGAAAAGTGCTCCCCAAGTTAAGCCACATGTGAATGATATGCTCAAATGCTACCCTTCTGAGCTGACAGGGAAGGGATTATGTCAGAATGTGTTGGTGGGGAAGAAACCAGTGAGTGTGAACACATAGGCCTTGGCCAAACCATGGAAGGCATTTAGGAGTGGATAAGGATGTAAGGAAAAGCTTGGGGGTTTTAAAGAGATGAATGATAGCCTTCGTTTTGGGAAGATTGAAGACGCAGAGTGGGTGTGGAGGAAGAGACTCTGACTGGGAAACTCTTCCATCCCCCCTAGAGCTGTGGTGAAGCTCTTAGCTTCTAATTTCTCATCTGCTTCCTATATTGGGGGGTTGTCTCTTGGCAGAATGGAATGTTCCCCACCAACCAGTCACTGATCAAATTGCCTATTTTTGTTTCTGGAAACACTCTATAAAACAGGCTGACGTTATTCCCTCCTAAAAAAGCTGTAAGCCTGACACAATGTAGATGACAAGATTTCCTGAGCCTTTCTCAGCCATGTTGCCGCCCGCTTCTTGCCTTTACCACCGTTCCGGAATTAAGTAGAAGCAAAGCATGCTGGGAGCGCAACTCTGGGGTTTACTCTTCCCTCAGCCTAAATGCTCCCCTCTCCCTTCTTTCACTTCTCTGCTCAAGTATCACCTCCTTCCTGACCTTCCGTCCCAGAGTATGACCTTTCCCCCTCCATCCTTTGATTCTGGCTTATTATTTTTCATTTTGTTTGGACACTGTCAGTCACAGTATTTCAGTTCCACCATGGGACAGCCTGCAATGGTAGTGTTTTTCCACGGTGCCCAAAAATGTGCTGGCAAAAAGTCAGTGCCCCCCAAACTTACTGGCTGAATAACCTACTCAGTGAAGGGGAGGGTGGTTCCCAAAGCATCTCCTGCCGCCTCTGCAGCGTATAACCAGGTGTGTGTTCCACACCACACCCCTTCCTGGCCAGGGCGTGTGCATCTACCTGAGAGCTAGATTGGCACATGGGTGGAGTAGGAGCCAGTTACAACAGTTTCTGTTCTACTTTCACAGATCCCAGTGTCCTCTTAGCAGCCCTTGTGTAATCTCAGAAAGATTTCATCCATTTAATGGGGACATATATTTCATTTGGTGATTGGGAGAATTAGAAATGATTCTTGGGTGAGGATTGGTGGCTCATGCTTGTAATCCCAATACTTTTGGAGGAGGATGCAGGAGGATTGCTTGAGGCTAGGAGTTCAAGAGCAGCGTCAAGAGCAGGGCAACATAGCAAGACCCTGTTTCTACAAAGAGTAAATTAGCTGGGCATGATGGTAAGCCCCTGTATCCCCGGCTACTCGGGAGGCTGAGACAGAAAGATCACTTGAGCCAGAAGTTTAAGGCTGTAGTGAGCTCTGATGAAGCCACTGAGCTCTGGCCTGGGTGACAAAAGGAGACCCTGTCTCTAAAAAAAGAAAAAAGTTTTCATTGGATGGCATCCCAGGTGTAAAGGGATTGAAGTTCATTGTGTTCTACTGTGGCAGGGAATGACCTTCAGGCCCAAATTTCATAAGCGGCTACATGCACAAGTCTCTTTCCATGTTGTCTGAATATTTTTGTAGCAAAAAACCAAATTTACATTTTTCTAAAGCAATTTTGGCTTTATGGGGCAAAAATAGTTTTAACTCTCAGCAACCAAATCTTAATCCTCAGAGAGGAAATGTTTTTCATAGAAGACAGTGGGGAATCATTGGGCAAGGGAATAAAACTTGCAAAACACCGGTTTTGTTTTCTCCAAGACATGCCTAGCAATAGGTGAGATTATGATGCAGCGAGATTCCTTAGTTGCCAGAAACCCAGTATCAGAATGTTGTCTGCTGGGTGCTGACCCCTCAGGCTCCTAATTGCTGCCTCTCGAGGTGTTAGTTAAAAAGTGCCCTGTTGCCTTTTCTCCACCCCACTCTGTTCCCCGGAGCAAGTCCCCAAACTCAGCTAGGTGGCAAGCACTCAACAGTCTGAATATGAGCCACCAGTGGGGAACTGAAATTTGACAGAGGCAGAGAGACTGAGAGAAAGCTTTGCAACTTGATGTGTGGTCCATCAATTGCCAGAATTGGCATCCGCTGCCAGCTAGTTAGGAAAATCATTTTCAGGGACTCGCTCCAGACCTATAGAATCAGAATCTGCATTTGAAAAAGATCCCAGTGATAAAGGCTGCATATTAAAGTTTGGCTTCAAAGAGAGAAAAACAGTTGATTCCAGCACAAAGTACCACAGAAAGTGAATCTGTACCATGGGGTCTACTGCTAATTAAACAGCATGTACAGCTGAACTGGCTCCATTGTACTATTACCAGCGCTTACAGAACAGAATGTCCCTACCTCCAAACAGCAGGTTTTAAAGATGACATTCAGTTTATTTAAAGGCACCCTTGTATCAACCACCCTTAAATCCAGCCGGGCTGGAGATTCAGTCTCCCCCTGGACCACAGAGCTGTCTTCCTGTGATTTTTTAGCACCACTGTTACGAAAGAAAAAGATTTCCATGCTCACATCAAGTGGAAACTGGTGCTTCTAGTTTTTTTTCCGCTCAACAATAGACTTGGCTTTGCTGTAGAAAACAGCATGAACCCGAAAGCAATGCAATCAGATTAAAGTGGAGCCTTTTAGTAATCTTATGCTAAGAGGTGCAAAGATATGAGTGCTAGATTTCAGAAACTCCCTCCGTAGCCAGGAAATTGTTAGTAAGGAAAGCTTAAACTCCCAAGGGTTGCACTGAAGACAGAAAAGCTTTTGTGGGTATATGGAAACTGTTGTTTTACAGTTTTAATTATAAATAAAAGACACATACATCTGTACTTTAACCTAATGTGATGACTAGGTTCCATTTTGTACAAAATATTATATACAGTCCTTTGTGTCCACCATGAGGTATCTGAGAAATGGAATTAATAGCGTTAAGTCCTTCATTCTGCTTCTGGCTTCTGCAACAGAAACTCTCCGAGTGACATCAATTTTCACACCAAAAATAAGTGAGTGAAAAAAGAGAAATCTTATTTATGCACAAAGAAACGCAGACGTGAGTTAATCAGGTTACTTCATTCCGTAAGAGCCTCTACTGCCTGGCGCTAAGTTTCTTTTAAGAGTCTCATTCAAACATAGCAAAAAATAGACTGGCCTCTTGAGTTTGTATGACACCGAGTTAAAACAGCAGAAAAAAACCACTATATTGATGCCAGATCCTTCAGTAATTTAGAACGATGTTGGTTCAAGGTGTTAAATTGTTTCTGAGCCTCTGCTGGCTGATTTCAACTTTTTGTCGTTACTGTCTCTGGCCAACACGATGCAAATGGCACCCTTTGTACATCTTCAGCCGGAAATATGAAAAACTTATTACTCCGAAAGAGGACCCCGATCCCTCTGGAGAGAAAAACGAAACTCTATTGAGAAGAAAATCGAGCCCAACCCGAACCAACCATCCAAGGAGTCTAGTCTGGCCACACAAGAAAGGAAGATCGTCCTCCAAACTAGTCACAGCAAGGTGCCTCCAGGGTTTCAGCTCCAAGCCAGGCCCCCTCTGCGCGGGGCGAGTCGTCCGTCGCCCAGCACTCCCGACGCGCAGGCCCCGGGAGGCGCCGTCTACAGGTCGGAGTCGCAGGGCAGAGACGCGGCTGGCTGGGAGTGGGCCGGCTGCCCCCGCTCCCCGTCGAGCACGTCCAGCTGGTTGGTGTAGGTCTTGAGCACTGGCCGCGGCATGGGGAAGCCCACCTTGGGCTTGACCGCAGCTCCGGGCTGCGCGGGCCGCGGCCGGTGCTGGCCCTCGCTGTAGTACTTGATAGCGGGCGCGAGCGGGGGCTCGGGCCAGTTCACATAGACTGTGCTGATGCTGCTGCGGCGCAGGCCACCCGGCGGGGGCGCCTTGCGGCGACGGCTACAGCGCTCCTCGCACCAGGGCGCGAAGCTGAGCGCCAGCGAGAAGCCGCCCAGCAGTAGCAGGCAGCTCCCCAGGTAGCCCAGCACCAGGCTGTAGCTGACCTGCACCGTGACCGGGCTGGCCGGGGCGGGCAGGACGTCGCGATCCTGCAAGAAGTGGTTGTACCAGGACACCGGGATGAGGCTGAAGAGGCCAGCGGCGAAGAGCACGATGCCGGCCAGGCCAGCCAGGGGGAAGTGGGGCTCGTCCCTCCAGCAGCGCACGCCCAGCGTCGCCAGCAGCAGCCCCAGGGCCGTGGTGGCCAGCGACGTGACCATAAGGCCCCGCGCCACCAGCACCGGCTGGGCGGCGAAGTAGCCCCACTCGTCGGGCTGGCCGCACTCGCGCTCGCGGCTGCTCTGCTCGCGACATATGTCCCACAGGCCCTGGTACAGCACCACATCCACCGGCTGGTCGAGGAAGCCCTTCACCGCCCTCCAGCCGGGCGCCAGCGTGCTGGTCAGGTTGAGGAGCAGCGCGCAGGGCGCCAGCACCATGCCCAGCGTCATCACCACCGGCGTCCGCATCCCGGGCCCGCTTAGCGGACGGGCGCCCGTCCCTCTCCGCCGCCGCCCGCGCCCCGCGCGACTCCGGCTCCGGCCCCGAAGTCCCGCGCGCGGCTCTGTCCCCGCTGCTCTTTGTCTCCCGCGTGGGACGTCCCTGTCCCCACTCCTGCGTCCCGCCGCTCCGCCCTCCCGCCGGCCCTGATCGAAACCTGCCCCCGGGCGCGTCTGACCGAAACCGGGAGCCCGGGAGCTGGCGCGCAGAGGCCACCAAACCCGGCCGGGGGAGGGACGCGAGGTGCGCGCAGGAAGCCGCGGGGCCACCTCCGCGCGGCAGGTGAGCTCAGGTTCCCAGAGGCGGGGACACCCCACCCCGCAACCGGTCCGCGGCCGGAGCAAAGGTCGCCCCGCCCCTGACTCCCAGGTCGGCGGTGGGCGGGGAGGGAAGAGGCGGCACCGCTCGGACGACCGCGCCCGAACTGGTGGCAGCGAGGCTTCCCTGTTCTCAGTGGGATCTCAGTTTCGAAAAGTTTCTGTCTGGCTTCTGCCCGTCGACCCTGCGGGTACGGCTTCTCCCTCCACTGCCAGCGGGTCCCGGATGCCCCCGGGTTTGCTCTGTAACTTGCTGACACTTGGAGCGGAGTTGGGCGAGCGCAGCGCTCGGGTCTGGTGGAGACGCTACAGGTGGACGTGCGGGAGTGCACCTAGTTCAGGAGCCCGTCCCCTAAATCGCCTTGTTTAATAAACCTAATTTACTTAATAAAAGCTCCACAGTCTGGACTGAATTTGACTCAAAAGAATCAAAGCAAGTGCGTTTCTGGGTTGAAGCGTTCCAAGAGGCTTTTCTTTGCTTTTTTTTTTTTAGCCTGTGAAAGACTTTCAAGAGCGGGGAGTGGGGAGGGGGGTTATCGGGGGTCCTTCCTGTTTAGCACACTTTGTAGGTTTATCTAATTCCGTAGGATCCAGGGGGCTTCCATCCTCTTTGGGCTATTTTACAACTTTATAATTTATAGAAAACCTGTAGTATTCCGAATGACTTTTGTCCATAGAAATGCACATGAGTTTATCCAGTGGAATGTGATTGATTATTGTGCAGTTTGGCATTGATTTGGCAATTCATTTTAGCATTGCTCTTTGCCCATACGGTAGACCCTCCATAGCGGACCACCTCCCTCCACTGACACCTCCTTAAGTTGACCTACTTTTCTTTCTTTTTTGGCCAGGGCCGGGTTTGAACCCACCACCTCCGGTATATGGGGCCAGCGCTCTACTCCTTTGAGCCACAGGCGCTGCCCAAGTTGACCTACTTTTCACAGACTGGACATGCACCACGTATACCTGTCGATAACAGTAGACCTAGTTCCTTACGTTGACCACCTCTGTATGTTGACCAGTGTGTTACAGTATCTTGAGTGGTCAACTTACAGAAGTTTTACTGTACATGTGTGTTCCTTGCTTTTTTTTTTTTTTAATTGAGACCCGGTCTTACTACGTTGCTGGACCCCAACTGGCTGGACCCCAACTACTTCAGGAGAGGGATCCTCCTGTCTCAGCTTTCTGAGTAGCTGGGACTACAGGCACTCCTGCTCAGGGCTTCTTCAAATTTTCTTTTAAACTAGTTTTAGCATCTCACTGCTCTCCTTATTAAATAATGAGTTAAAGAACATCTTTCACCCTTGTCATTTTACCTTTGTGTGAGAATCATAATTTTTACCTATTTTTTCCTAAAAATTATCCTTTTCCTGACTTTTCAGTATCTTTACAGTGGAAATGCCTTACCTTTATAATTGGTTAAAATTAAGACAATCTGTCAAAGTTAATTAAGCATAGGTTTGAAAGTAATTTTAGACATTCCAGAGCAGACACTACCCGGGGGGGGGCAATGAGTACTCTAAAATTTTTCTTTTCGATTTAAAAAACACCATGGGAACATCCACGTAAAGTTTATCGACTTAACCATTCTTTGGTGTAGAGTTCCCTGGTATCATACACAGTCACGCGGTTGTACTGTCAGCACTAGTCCCCATCTCCAGGGTGTTTTCATCTATCAAAATGGAACTCTATGCATGAAATAGTAACCCCCCTCTCTTCCCTTCCCCCAGACTCTAGCGACCACCTTTCTACTTCTCTGTCTTAATGACTTGGACTACTGTAGGTGCCTCATGTAATTGGATCATACAGTACCTGTCCTTTTGTGACAGGTTATTTCACGTAGCGTCATGTCCTCCAGGCTCATCCATGCTGTGCCATGTGATAGAGTTCCCTTCCTTTTAAGGGCTGAGGAATATTCCATTACCTGGATATACCACATTTGCTTATCCAGTCATCTCTCAGTGGATGCTGAGGTTGCTTCTACCTTCTGGCTATCATGAATGCTGCTGCTGTGATGGTATACATCCTTTTGAACTTGTCTTATTTCATTTTTGGTGTGGTGATTGGCCATCTAGGGCAGGAATCAAGGTGCCATCATCTCTTTCGCAGGTATCAGAAGGTGTCCTGTAATAGAGTGCTGCTTCATAAAATGCTTTATAGGATTTGAATCCTCTTCTGAAATGAAACCCAAGTATGATCCACCTGTGGAGAGGAGGGGAATTCTCTGTGTTCCTCCTCCTAAATCTCTCTCCAGTCCTGGCTCTTTTTTCTTCCCCTGTTCAGATCATTCTCTCATCTTTCTTCTTAAGCCAACTCCCACCTACCTGGTCTCCTACTCTGGGCTTCTCTCCCCCTTCCTGTTAACTACACACCCCTCACCACTGGCCTGCATTAACCCTCTACAGCCCAGCCCAGCCCTTCATTCCAGCGTCCCCTCTCCCTCTTCTCCCTTCACCTCCTCACACCGTCCCCCGTGATAACGGGATTTGTCCTCCTTCTCCTAAAGCACCGTGTTACTTTTTGCTTCTAGACCCTTGCATTGCCCCTCTCCTTTCCTAGTGCCCTGCCTAACACTTCCCAACTCCAATGTATCCTTTGGATCTTTGCTTAAATGCCATTTTCTCTGGCAGGGTTTCCAAATCCTCTAGACAAGGTTGTGTCCACAACCTCCCTTCTGTCCAGACACTTGTCACAGTTTCCTAACCTTGCATCATCTCGTTTGTAGCTTATCCAATCAGTTCTCTGAGGACGAGGACAATGTTCATCTTCTGTCCCCCAAACCCACTGTGGTGCCTGGCCCACCACAGCCACTCAATGGATCAAGGTTACAGCTTTCTGTCCTGTGTACAGATGAATGTCTGGCCAAAATGGACTGTTCTGAGCATCTCCGTAAGCAAGCTTGTTTGTCTGAATTCTTGTTTTTCCTCAGCATAAGAAACAATGAGATATGGGGTTGCTCCAGATACTTGAGACAAAGCTGTTTAGGACTGTGGGGGTCATTTTCTATGGCTATAAGGTGTGATTGTGCTAAGTATAGCAGCTGATTGCAGAGCTGACCTCTGTGTTTCCCGGGCTTCTGAGTTCATCACGAGGCTGAGTGAGAGGTGGAGCAGGAATCACAGCAAGGCAGGAAGGAATTACCGCTGGGATTAGTACCTGTCTGTGCAAACTGATTCCCGGGGCTTAAGAAGAGGGGCCCTGTGGTAGTGTGAGTCAACTATGCCATCACAGATTTTGAAATTAATATTGGGCCCCTAGCAACCAATTCTGAAGGGACAATTCTAGTAGCCCTGTTAGCCTATAGGCTTGGCCTCAGCTACCACCCAGCATGAAGTTGCAACCATCTGTGACAACTTTATCTTAGAAAGTCATATGATTGTAAGAGGGGCTTTACCTAACAGATGCAATCGGTGTAACCTGGTTTCTGGTACGCTCAATGAATCCCCAACAATAAAAAAAAAAAAAAGAAAGTCACCTGACAATTTTGGCAGGTCAAGATGGTCCACTAGATCAGTCTGCTGTGCCAAAGTAGACTCATTGTCCCTATTTTGGGCCCTGAACACTGCTGATGGTGATTCATGGTAAGTCCAGTTCAGCGGGTTATAGAATAAAAATTAAACAATGATCTTTCTCTGTTTTCAAATAGCACTGAACCAACCCAAACTGAACAAAGCCCCTCCAATGAATAACACTTGACAATCAATTTAAAGTAGCCCAGTCAACTCAGTATCTAATTTTTTTTATAGAGTTTATCACCCACCAAATATTGATATGGTCTCCCCCATTGCATCGCATTCTAAGTTCCAGAGATGAGCAGATTGCTGGTCTCGCATGTGGCTATTTCTCTTGGAATAGTGCCTCGCTCCTAGTAGGCACTCAAATGTTTGTTACATAAGTGAAAGAAGTTTTGTAAAAATTCTCCATGGCAACACAAAAGGAGAGGAAGGCATACACCATTTTTTTTTTTTTGAGACAGAGCCTCAAGCTGTCCCCCTGGGTAGAGTGCCGTGGCATTACAGCTCACAGCAACCTCCAACTCCTGGGCTCCAGCGAGTCTCTTGCCTCCGCCTCCCAAGTAGCTGGGACCACAGGCGCC
>CAUYTI010117940.1:0-26101 GCA_963575145.1 Galago senegalensis | reverse complement strand
GAGGGATCACTTTTGAGGTTTGTCTTATAGGGGTACAGATGAATCTTTCTAAGAGTAGAATGTGAACGTTTTAAAGCAATAACTGAGAAAATGACATGAAGGCTGTGTTGACCAGTTTGATGGAAGTATTTCAGAATGCATGTGAAAACCCCACACTGTACCCCAGAAGTGCAGTAATGTACATAGTTAACATTCAATAAAAAAAAAAAAAAAGAAAAGAACTTATTAGAGGTGACCCCTCCAGTCACCTCTTTGGTTTATCCTACAAGGGTACAAGTGAATCTTTCTAAAAGCAGAGTATAAATGTCTTAACTCAATAACTAAGAAAATGACATGAAGGCTATGTTAACCAGTTTGATGAAAATATTTCAAATTGTAAATGAAAACATCACACTGTACCCCATGATTGCATTAATGTACACAGCTATGATTTAATAAAAAAAAAAATCTTAAAAAAAAAAAGAAAATAACTTATTAGTTTAGCAAGGATGAGGCTACTTTAAGGAGGAATGTTCTAATTCGGGACCTAAGTTATGAAAAGGATCCAAGATGGTAAAGAGTAAAATGAATAACATGCAGGTAACAACATATGTGAATTCTCTAAAAGAAAAAGATCTTGTCATATTTAAGAAAATGAGAGGACTCCATTATATCTAGAAGTTATTGATTAAGGGGAGACACCATGGAGACAAGCAGTAGCTTGATCTTTCTGGCTTAGAATTCGAAATAAGAGACTCAGATTTTATTAAAACAATAGAAATTGAAATATTTAAAGTAAGGCAATGGCATGATATTAGTTGTCTTACTAGGTTTTAATAAATGTAGGATGAAAAAACAAAGACATCAAAGATATCAATATTTTCTAAATTTAATACTCTGATTTTATAATTATAAGGAAAATACAGTCAAACAAAATAGAAATGTATAAATCAGTTAATTTGGGGACGGGAGTTACATTACTAATGCCTTTAGGTGAATAATCAGTGAGTATTTTATTCTATCAAATATTAAATTTTCTACTTCTTGAAATTTTCAGTTTTATTATATGTAATGCAAATGATAATTTTGGAATGGCTGCTTTTAATTGTATTACATGGAGTTACTTTTCAATCTGCTGTGATGATACAAAATCTTATTTTAATATGCATATTCAATCGAGGACAAAAAACTGCATCATTCTTGAATTTGAGAAATTAAATAAACCACTTTTCTAATGCTGTGTTTTCCTCACATTATCATGCATATAGCTATCTAGATAGACGCACACAAACATATGCACACAGACAAGGACATGCAATCTCATACATTTAAGAAAGTATAGATGAAAATCATCTCAAAGAGAAGAATAAAAAAAATGAAAATTTCATAATTTTGGAAATATATAATTGTCTTATCAAATAATTTCAAACTCAAGATAATTAATTACATTATTGGAATGCTGTTCTCTATATGATGCTAACTATCTTTGTACTTTATATGACAATGATGAATTGTGAAGATACAAAATAATATTATGAAATATCAGAACATAAATATTTTATGCTTTCATAATTGATTCAAATTACAGGATGAGATTTAATATTTTATCATTGAAAGCTAATTCTCTCTCTCCTCTCTCTGTCTATATACATGTGTATATGCACACACGTATACATTGACAGTATATATATTTATACTTATGCATGTATACATATGAGATACACATCTATCACATAGAACTTTAAGTGAAATGTCATTTGGAGTAATGATTTTATGATATATGCAGTAGACCATAAATGGACATACATTTACTTTCTAAAACTACACAATTTATGAAGCTAAACCATTTTTTGTCCTATAATCCCTTCTCTGATCAGTTTCAATCTAAATTCTTTGCACATGTGATGCTAATGTTTCGTTTCAGGCTTTTGCTACACACATAAAATGAATATCCTATAGGACCTACATTTTTCTGGTCTGACAACTCTCACCACCAAAATTCTGATGCCTAATTACAATGTATTTAATCAGTTCAAAATTATGATATATAAGAATTCCTTAGCTCAGGAGAATTAGAATTCTTTAATATTGGAATTTATGAAGAACATTTTTAAAATAGTGAAAATTAATGAGCCCACAGAAGAAAATGAAAATTGTATACTTTATTGACTTTTATGTTAGGAAAATGCTTTATATGCAATAAATTACTTTGCATTGTATGGTTCTGAAATGTTATTTTTTTCTGTCTCTCCTGAAAAAAAAATCACAAAAATGTTTAACCCAATTTACCTAAAAAGCAATATTTAATCTCCTATGGATTTCTATTTATTTTTAATTTCTATGTCCTACTCACATCTCTTCAACCCTCCATCTTTTTTGTGGTAAATTACGACGTTATTTTTTTCCTTTTTTACTAGTTTCAATATGCTCTCTACGTTTATTCTTGCTCAAAGTTGACATTAGGTATAACAACTTAAGTATTTCACAAACACATGTATATTTACTTCAACATATGCTGGGAGTAAAAGAGATTTCTGTAACCCTATTTTGTTAAAATTTTAAATCATCTATAGATATACTATCTTTTCAAAAATAAGCAGAAACTATAATGTTCAACAGGCAATTTTGATTGCCACAGTGCAAAATTTTGATTTTAATAAAGTTTTATTTATTTGGATCACACATGCATCTGGACTGATTTAGTATCATCAACACTTCTTTTTGTTGGCAATAAATACACCATAGAGATCCACCTACATGATATGCTTATCTAGAAGTTGTAATTTAATAACTCTTTAAAGTTATTACCAATTTACTTTTTTTTGAATTTGAGTATAGTTCTCTTGATCATGACTCTATTGTATAAAAAAGGTTAAAATTTTGCAATCATATACTCAATTACCACAATTGACTGCATATACATTTAAAAATCATGTTCCATGTAATAATCTATTCATATTGATCAAATTAATCATGGAATTTCCCAATCTATTTCTAATTTAGCTCTCTAGGAAACTGACCCCTAAAGTTTCTGCAACTTTCCCTCATACTAGAACATTAAAAATGTGTATTTTTTCTTTTAACATTGGTCTAATGTTTCGTCACACAAAGCGATACCTATAGAAAGTATAAATTCCACCACAGAATGCTGCTATATTATCTAATTGTGTAAACTGTGTTCATTTTCAGGCTTTTAGGAAAGCACATTAAGTCTTCAGATTCCTCAGATATTAGCTCAAAATAAGGACTTTGGTTATTTCCTTAGAAAATGAGGACCTCAGTGGGGCACGGTAGCTCACACCTTAATCCTAGCACTTTAGGAGGCCAAGACAGGTGGATTGCCTGAACTCAAAAGTTTGAGACCCCATCTCTAAAACAAATAGCCTGGCATGGTGCACACCTATAGTCCAAGCTACCAGGGAGACTGAGGCAAGAGGCTGGCTTGAGAAGAGGAGTTTGAAGTTGCTGTAAGCTATGACCCCTTGGCACTCTACCAGGAGCAACAAAATAAGACTCTGTCTCAAAAAAAAAAAAAAAAGAAGAAGAAGAAAAGAAAAGAAAATGCAGACATCAAGTAATGCAGGTTGAATTAATGGAGCTTACATACATAGCATCCCACAACATTGGTCTGGTCAAGGTCCCTTTCATGTTTCATTTATTTATCTGTTATCCACCTTCTTTTATCCACCTTCCTCATTCCTTTCTGCATCTTTATAGGAAATTGCTGAGATTTGCAGATATAAGTTCTTGAATTGGAATGTATTCTTATAAATATGTAGTGGGCTTTTGGTATGTATAGCTTAATTCATATAATGCTATTTTTGTTTTACATAATTGACTTGGTGTTGTGTTTTTAAAATCTATCCATGCTGTTATGTTTCTATCTAGTCTGTTTGTTTTAACTGCTTTCCATATTGGAAATATGACAAGTTTATTTATCTCTCTGTTCACACACATGCTTCTCTGTGTACCTCTTACATGTTAACTTGTATAACTTTGCAAATGGTTTTGTTTTGTTTTCTTTGAGACAGAGTCTCACTAAGTCACCCTTGGTAGAGTACTGTGGCATCACAGCTCAAATGCCTGGGCTTACGCAATTCTCTTGCCTCAGCCTCTTGAGTACCTGGGACTACAGGCACTTGCCACAATGCCTGGCTGTTTTATTGTTGTTGCAGTTGCCATTGTTGAGTTTTTACCTGGCTGGAGCTGGGTTCGAACCTGTTACCCTTGGTGCATGCGCCTCGCACCGTAACCACTGTGCTATGGGTGCTAAGCCAACTTTGCAAACTTTTGAGAAAGAGAAAGAAAAGGAGAGGAGAGAGAGATTGGGTGTGGGGTCGGTAAGAGAGAGAAAGAACAGAGAGAATGAACTTGGAGTGAACCGCTTACTCCTACACATTCACTGAGTTGGGATGAGTTTGTCTTTTCTGTCCTCCAACTGGCTTTATTCTAGCAGTTAAGACTTTAGAGTCAATTCTGTTGGAATAATAAAGACCACCTTCTAACCTCCTGTTGGAAATTTGAGGTTTATTTAAAAGTCTTCAACCAAGGTTGCCAAAAAGGAGGTTCCACATTGTCATTATTACAAAATGTTTGGGAATTGTTTCTTGGCCTTTATGTGTATGACGCGCCTAGAAAAGTGATGTAATTTGGCTTCGGACCTGGACGGAAACTCTTCATCTACAACTTCCTAGCTGTGGGATAGTGTACTAGTCATTAAACTGTGTCAGGAGCTTCAATTTTATCCTCTGTAGCATGAGAATAAATACTTTATATAATTATTGCCATGGTTAGTAGAAATAATATACCTAAAATGCTCCCAGAGAGTAATATGAGCAAATCCCATCCCCATCTCACACCTCCTTTTCATCTTTCCTAATGCTTACTGTAGGAGCTGTTTGCTGTTTGAGGGTGCTGATGACTTTTAAATCAAATGACAGTTATCGCCCATTTTTTTAAAATAATTATGTGTGTGTTAAATATAAGATTTTACATGAAAAACCAAGTTAATCAAAGACCTCTTATAGAGACTAAATATGCTTTTAAAAACATTTTAAAAGTTCAAACAGAACCTTACAAGACTATATACCTCATTTCAAGGTGGACAGTGCAAAAATAATGAATTAGATGCACAGTTGTCCCTGTGAGGAGATGAGGGACCTGCTCACTAGGAGCTGATGTAACAAGACCAGGGTGAAGCCAGGCAGTGGCAGCCCTCCAGCCTCACAGAACACTTTCTGCCGCACTCTGCTGTCAGGAGATAAAGAATGAGAGTTCCCTGCATACCTTCTGCAAATTATAATTTGCTTTGTATGGAACAATCATTAATGGCTTTTGTTTCCTTTTCCTCGGGCACACGTCTCTTCTCTGTCTGTTTATGCCTTTGGCAAATGAGTGCATTTTTGGCCATTATTTATTATTTGTACTTGTCAGATTTTTAATTATATAATTAAGTTGCTATTGGTCTTCACTAATAAAAAAATATTATCCAAGTGTTATGACACTGCTGTACCAAATAAAGGCTGAGGTCACTGGACATAAAAGAAAATGTAAAGATTCCAGGCTCTAAGACATGCAGTCTGTTTCACTCAAGGGCAAGCTTCACCAGCTCAGGAAAATGGCCAGCTGGGGTAATATCCATTGAAACACAGACAATCTTCATTCTGTATCATTCAAAGAAAGGACATTATCCCAGTGACCAATATTTTACATGAGAAATTTAAGAAAAATAAAATGAGGGCAAACAAGCAAACATTTTTTTTTCCAGTTCCTTTGTGGGAAAACAACAACATTGAGAAATGAATATAAACAATTTAGATTTAGAGGTAGTTCTTCCTGAAATAACAAAACCAAGGTCAGTAAAGTTTGTCATTTGATCAAGGTCACATACAGGGGCCTTGGGTTCCTTTCATGCCTTTCTCAATTCAGTCCACCTGACTATTTTGTTTTTCTTTCTTGTTTTCCTGTCCTTCTATACTTGGTGTTTGCCATTGCTTGCTCTCATCAGTAACATTCATAATTGAAGATACCCGTGTCTCTGAGATATAAGCATTTGGGGAGGATAGATAAAACATTTACAGCACATTTCCTGGATGGTCTACTTTTTTAAAAATGAAAGTAGACAAGCTTTCAAATGAGAATTTATGTAAATAATCCAAATTCACTACTAAGAAAAAAAACAGAATTTATGTGGATCAACATCATAAACTAAACCTATACCCACAGATAAGATACTACGTAGATAGGATAGTGTATAAACATGTTATAAATTATTTTTAATATTAAAGATAATTTTTTTCATTTTTATTTTTGGAGAAATTATCTCTGAATCTTACCTTTTTTCTCCCAATGTTATGAAATGGGTGGGGCTTTAAAGAATGCCCTTATATTTCTTGTACATGAGCTATATTGTACAATCAGATTTTTGGTCTTTTTCTCCATTTCATGTGAGTAAGTCTGACAAAAAAGTCGTGGAACAAAGCATTCCCAGCTCTCTGCTGTGAGAAATCTGCTGACACCTGAACTGGCTTCTACTGGAATTTGTTTTTGGCTGATCTTTACATGACCTTTGAAATCCTGGCATCTGACCTGCCTCAAGCTTGGACTCCATGGCTCTAAGCCTAGCTGCTTCAGGGACTTCGTCCTCCCAATCTAGGATTTGCGGGACCTCTCCGTCTGTCTGAACTCTCTGAAGCCAAGCTATAAGAAGTTGGTATTTTCTGGGCCTCTTTGTTGGTCTCAATACTATGAAAGATGAAATATCTAAAGCAAAAAACCACACACCTTTTTCTCGTGATGATTCTGTCCTAATAAATGTACCAGTGCTGAACGACATCCTCACCGAGTGAGAGAGTGGGCTAAAATGGAAAATGCTGCATCCTGGAAATCTTTGGCATTTGTGTACAAACGGAGCCTCAGTCAGCTGATTTAAAATTTTACTTAAAGGAGTCTTCTAAATGAAAGATGGCAGAAGTTAGAAGTTAGACAGATTAAAATATTAAAAATTGTCCAAGAGTGTGAGTTTAAAAATACTAATTTTAAGAATACATTCTTTCACACTCAGATGCACTTCTTGGTTCTGGCTTGGGCTATTGGCAGACGTGCCAACATCCTCCATGGGGAAGATGGAGTCCTTGCAGGGCTTCCGCCCAACTGGAAAAGGGAAGTTCCAGCCATCTCTTAATAAAGCATGTGCTCTGGAGATTTGCAACTCAATTTTGTAGACCTAATGAGTTTGGAGATGACTGGAATAAACATTCAAACTTCGGTAGCAGCTTAGCCGAATTCTGGCTAATCTGGGTGTCCTCTGTGGTTTGCCCTTCACAGATGCAAACTCCTCATAGCTATTGCTAACCAAGAGCATTAGTGCCACACAAAGCCAATTGAAAACAAGTCCAGTGACGATCCTTGTTGTGTATCTTTAATTTACAACGGGAAATTCTCTGGGCAGTTTTCATTAGCTCCTAGCAAGTTAAATTGGATGAAAACATTGCTTTCATGATCTTTGATACCATGTGCTGCTACAAATTAAAGCATAGCAGCTTCTAGTCACGGAACTTTGCTTCTCAAATGCCTCCAGAGGGTTAGGCTAGTAAAAGGAGGGTCCTTAACAGAATTATTACAACTCTCCAAGGGTGCAAATTGATACTTGTGAATATCAATATTCGGTACCAAACAAAAGAACAAAAGTTCAGATAAACATATGCATAAACAAACAATCATAAGAAATATAAAATATTGCACTTATGAGCTCTCGATCATATGAAATCGTCACAGGTACTATTATCAAAAGAATTTGAATATGTCATAGTATCTGGATCCTTTCTATATAAATCATAATACATTGAAATTTTTGGTTAATTTGAATTGTATAATTGCTTAGGCCTTATGGACTGAATTTGGCCCATAGGAAGAATCCAACTCTGGTTATTTTGGGTATGATTACATCTATGACTCTGATGAAGTAATGTTTTGGCCTGAAAAATCGTCTGCTACAGTAGAAGAAATTAAAGGGGGGAAGCAGAAGACTAAGGTTTAATACATTTCCCTAATAAGAGTATCACAGAAACAAAGTTATGTCCAGTACCCACAGCTACTTCTGAGGTGGTCAGCCTTTGGAAGGCGACCCCCACTAACCAAAAGCTTAAATTCCTTACTCAATGTCAATTATCGATTTGGACTACGCCTACTCCTACAGACGAGAAAACTTGGATGAACATTCACTCTCCAGAGGAAAATCACACATTGCCTGGTAAATCTCTTATAAAGAATAAAGGAAAATCCTAACGGAAGTCTCAATTGTGACGGTGCTTATTATCCACATTGGCTACCTACAGTTACAGCTGACAAGTGGATTAAATATTTGAGTTAGCTGTTAATTCCTCTGGGCATTGACAGACTCTGACTTTTACCTTCCTATGACTAGACTCCACTGGGTAAGCCTGGCCCTTCATGCTATGAACGAGATTATCACTCTTAAAACAGCCCCATAACGAATCTGCACATACCTTGTTGAGACACAGAGAATGTGTATCATGTGCCTTTCCATGCCCTGTTCCAGTGATTGAGACTAATGTTTCACATTCACCACAACATTGGGACCCAGGCATGCGGAGTCCCTGATGAGAGTATATCAAGCCCCCAACACCAATCTATGAGCATGGATACCAGAGTAAACAAGTTTTGGTCCTTCTCTATGACATGAGTTCTGGTAAGTGTCCAGTCTCCTAGGGAAGATTTTCCTTCCAACAGGCTAGCTCCTTTTAATGATTCTTGGTAATTTCAGATTCTGATGATAACACTTTCAAGCCCATCCCTAATTCTAGCACAAGTGCTCTGCTTAAATAATGTACTCCCATAATTTACAATAATATCTTCAACCAGACAATAGTTATTGTGGCGGAACAGCAAAAATCTTTAAAAGCATTTAAGCAATGTCTAGAAACTTTTTAAACCTTTTTTTGGTATAAATTATGCATGCAATTAAAAATATCGCTAATAATTCATTTACTTGAATAGTCATAAACTTTAAATATATGTTTTATTATTTTAATTCAACCTCATTTTTTAATTGGAAAGAATGAAATCAGTTTCAGCATTAAGCATCTTTAATAATGGCTTAAATGAAAGATCATGCCAGTGGTTGTAAGGAATTAATTCTAATTTCTAGAATAAATCAGCAAAATACATTTTTTGCTACTTGGAAAATGTTTCCTAAAAGAAAAATAAAAAAGAACATTTGTATGCAAGCACATGCCTTTCCTTCTTATGCAAATGTCAAAAATGCTTTAATTTTCCTGAACAATTAATTGATATTATATACTGCAGGGAAAGATTCATACAGAATCACATTTGTGTGAAAGTAAAGCTTTCTGTGTAGCAGTAATAATACACCCCCAAAACAAAGAAATTATAGTAAGCAACTCTGTAAACATGTAACTAAAACCTGGGCCACTATAGTAGTGTTGTCATGGGATGGACATTAGCAGGTGCAGATGAAACAAGTGACAGGGAGAAGTGTCGCCTGTATCCCGTGACACTGCGTTTATCTTTCTCATTGTCCCCTAATGTTCACAGTAGAAGAGGGAACGTTTCCTCATCTCCTTTTTTTAATGTCTCCCAAAGAAAGGGAATATATTCCTCACCTCTCTCCATGTTTCTGCTTCTGACACCTCTTTAGAGAACACTCTCCGGACAGCAGGGACTCCAGCAAATGTGGGGGGCCCCAGGCTTCATCATGTGCACCTTTGTGAAGTCTTTCCCCTGACACTTACTGAAATCCCTGCAGAGGACTCTGAACTCAAGGAGAGAAAGCTTCATAGGTTTCGGGCCTTGCTCCCAGATAGTTTCTATTCCTTTGATTCACAAAAGGCAAGATTTAACTCTTCTTTTGTGTCTAGAACTATACTAAATTTCCTAGGATCCAGGTCTTCAAGGTATTCCAACTATCATACTTTCTGCAGGACTATGAACTAATCTCATGTTCTCGAATCAGACACAAACTCCCAGAGTCATCCCTACTTCACATCATTGCCTTTTTAGAACACCATCTTCTCTGTAGTTCTGGGCAGACTTTTATAAAGGCCTTAATCCCAGTAATTCAGGCCTGTATACTAGTGTCCCGAACTTAGTTATTGGCATTTTACATTGTTAAATAGTTCAGACATGTGAAAGGTTAAGGGGACTTTGAAGAGCATGTCTGCACATATGCCCTGGCTACCGGGAAGTACAGAATGAGGCAGCTGGTGCCAGTGTGAAACACAGCATCTAGCACTGGGGCATCTGGACCTGAATCCTGACTTTGTTATATGCTAGCTGAGTGAATGTGTGCAAATGACCTAACCTCTCTGTGCCTCAACATTGTTATTAGGTTAAAATTAGAGCCTAAACCATAGGGTTATTAGGAGGAATAAAAGTGTCAATCTATAAGTGTGTAAAACACTTGTATTCATGCTTGGCATTCAGTAAACCGTAGGGTACAGATTTCCTATTCCTAAGAAAATCTCTAAACACAGTTAAATTCCCCTGATGAATACATCATACTTTCTTCAATCAAAACTATCTGTTATCTATAGTTAGTGTTATCATTTCTCCAATATATGGGGAATATATAGATGTTTGTATAGTATATGCAGATAAACATATGTTCACAGGAATGATGCATGACATATATGTATATATAAACATACATACCAATGACATGTATGTATGTATACATGCATTTCTATATGCACATGTAGCTCCAGATAGATTGAAAGGTAGATTTAAGCAACACCTCAGCATCTTCGTGAATGTTTTAAATCTTTAATGAATCGTCACCATACTGCATGTATTCTTTGGTGACTCACCTGTATCTCAATATCCATTTATGAAATGTGGATATTTCATATTAAGTATTCATATGAACAATTTCATATGAACAATTCATATGTTCATTCATATGAACAATTGTTCATATGAATATTAAGTATTCATATCAATACTGCTGGCTATAATTAATTCACTTCACTGCATTGAAATACCCTGATCTAGGAATATACAATAATTTGATTATTTTCACTCATGTTAAACATTTATGTTACTTTTAATTTGTTGCTATGAAGACACTGCTGTTGTGAATATTCTTCACTTGTATCTTCCTTCTCTGCTTCAAATTTTCTGGAGTACATACACTTAGGAATGGAAATGCAGAGCCTTAGAATTTGCACGTGTTTCACTTTCCTTTAACTGATTGTTAAAGTAGCTAAGATAATCTGCATTTCTGAGAGCGGAGTTTAAGACTTCCTATTGCATCACATCTTCGATAAATCCCAATACTTGGCATTTTCGGAATTCAATATTTTTGTGAATATTATTATGTTAAATAATTTTTCCTACTTTTTAATTTAATTTTATTATTATTATTATTATTATTTGGTTTTTGGTAGGGACAGAGTCTCCCTTTATCGCCCTCAGTACAGTGCTGTGGCCTCACAGCTCACAGCAACCTCCAACTCCTGGGCTGAGGCAATTCTCTTGCCTCAGCCTCCTGAGTAGCTGGTACCCAAAGGTACCTGCCATAACGCCTGGCTACTTTTTGTTGAGGTTTGGCCGGGGCTGGGTTTGAACCTGCCACCCTTAGTATATGGGGCTGGCGCCCTACGCACTGAGCGACAGGAGCTGCCCACTTACATAGCTTTTAAACATTTTTATTCTAGTGTAATTCAGCATTTTTAATTATATTTTCTAAGTATTCACATTTTCTGTTCTGTGAATGCTATTTACCCATTGTGTTATCTTGTTCTTTATTTTGTAGAATATTCCATCTGCTAATCATGTGCTGTCCACAGGTGTTTCAAATATCTTAGAGAGTAGTTTACAAGTTCACCATTTTTATTGTTCATTATTGATATGGTGCAAGCAAATTTTACGTTTTAATATAATCATCATGATCCTTTTTTAATAATTTTGGGTTTTGGTACTTGGTCTAATGCAACTTTCTCTTATGCTAACGTGAAATGAAATAAAATCAAAATTTTGTGCATGCCATACTGTTATGTATCTTGAAAATATGAATAGAAAATATTTGAAAGAAAAATCTTGTATAAATGATAGCAGTGGTTTCTACTGTCTAATGGCAGTCTAGGCATTTTTTTTAAATCCTTAATACTTGTTTTTAATAATATTTCTATTGTTTTATAATCACTTTCCCAGTTGTGGTATCAGTAATAATAAAATTGTAAGAGACTGTGAGTCTGTTTACAGGCACAAACAAACATACATGCTGACATAGACTAGCAATCTAACTGTCAAAATGAAAGACTCTGGGAAGAAGATACAATCCATGGAGTGTGACTTTCTTTTTAAGCTTGGAATCCCTTGGGGATCACACTTACTGAAGATCTTCTGTTGATTAAAATGGCAATCGCTTTTGAATTAGTATGCAAAACACACTGTACAGGCTTCATCCAGGTTCTTCAAGTGTTTTGATAAATAATGACCTTTGATTGAGCGTGTTTTGAAAAGGGGGACTAACTGGGAAATGAGAGCACGATAGTTACGAACCTGGAAAAAAAGGGGACAATTTTCAAAGAGCAAGTAGCCTCCCTATAAATGAAGTGTCTCCTCACCACCCATTCTTTGCCAGCTGGTACCTACTTCACTCTAGCAAACTGGGGTCTCTTCTCCTGATTAGGTCATCTCCCTTGATGATCAGAATTCCTAGTGTCACAACAACATAGAAACTACAACAAAGGAATGATAACAACAAAGTGTTCTGAGCCTTGGGAGAGCTTTCATCTCTGTGAGTTTTAAGGTTTTGTAAATTGTCTCCACTTTGTAAATGCGCAAAGGCTGACGACTAGATTTGTTTTCAAAGTGGGGCTTTTATCTAACAGATGATGCCATCAGACAGTGGTAGGGTTTCCTTCAACCCTCCTGTAGCAAAACACTTTTATCATTATTCTCCAATTGATCAAATTTGAACTGTTTGCTCCAGGGGGATTAGAGAGGACATTGTTGCTTTTTAAAGATGCTCTATTGGTATCGGGTGAAGAGGAGTGTGAAAATTCTCTAGCGAATTTGTACATGGAAGCACTTCACAGTAATTCAAAGCCCCTCCTTCCTGAGACAACTATGCATTAAAGTCAGCGCCGGGTTTGGGTTGAATATAGTATGTGTTTTCTATGGAGCCGCACAGGCAGCTCCTAAGTTCTCTGACAAACCTGAACATCCCGGCTGCCTTCCCTGCGCATTTTACACTTCCACCACCAACAGATCCCTCCCCGGTGGGTTATTCTTCACGTTTAGCTGTATGGAGGGACAGTCATTCCAGGGCCTCCCTTGATGCCTGTGGTACCAAACACTCAGGACATTTCTTTTATAGGGAAATAGACAGATATATAAGGAATTACAAACTTGGGGATGTTAAAAATTGTTCCAGACCTGCTCCTTGGTTAACAGCCCCTAACTCCCTTCTGGGACGGTAACTAGGCACCGTACTGTTTTTATGGCTCCAAGAAGACCAATTCTTCCCCAGTGTAGGCTGAAGAGGCAATTCAAGGGAGAAAAAGAAATATCTATTTTTCTCATTTGTGCAGTTTACATGTCTGGGGATTTACCCTGGATGCTACTCATTTTCTAAATCCTCTAGATCTCACTGAAAAACACTTGGAACATTTCTTACCTGCCCAGAGAGTCAATGGGACAGTATATTCTTTTTGTGCCTCTCTGTTACCTAAATGTTTTATTTAAGGTAAAATGTATTATTGGTTCCCTGGGAAATTCTTCTGTGTTCTTATTACACACAAAATAGAATTTGCAATAACAAAAATAGATAGCTTCCTTTCTAACCCGTGCCTCCTGCACGCGCGTGTACACGCACAAACACAAATTCTGTATAAAAATAGATCCATACCACACTATAAAGGCAAAAGAAATCCATAGGTGTTGTCTCATTATGATTATTATAGCTATTGTGGAGCTCACAAAATCTTATATAACATTTAAAAAATGTATGGAAACAGACCTGTATTTTATTAATACGAATTGAAATGTTTCATTCAGAAATTCTTCTGTCTTCTATCTTCATATCTGAGTTACAAACTACAAGGACAAGTCTGATGCCTTCTAAATTAGTTCTTTCTAAATTATTTCATTCCTTTGAAGCCCGTTTGCCTTCTTCGTTTATACTGGCTGATCAAAATTGAGAGCATCTGTGCCTCAGAAGGACTACTGCCACAATTAAAGTAGGCTTCTTTACTACTAAGGGAGAATAATGACTTATGGCTTTCAGACAAAAAATAATAGGGCACAAGTTTCAGATACATAACATTTCTGATGAAGATAAGAGAGAGACTCTTATCTCTCCAGAGTTGAGAAGCAAGTAGCCTTTCTGTAGAATATTAAAAATGCAATATTGATTTTTGGCTAAGTAATTTGATCATTAAGACACATTAATCAATGAAGCATTCAGAGTGTATTGAATAACTGGTGATCAGTGATATGGTAAGTATCCTCAGTCAATGGTCAGGACAAGTAGCAAGATGGCAGGCAGACAGCGCAAAAAATCAAACTATCCATAGTGTGGCATCCCTAGGCTATTGTATTCACATTGAACCCATAAATGAAATGATTAAGGTGAAATTGGTATAAAGGATGAATGTTCAGGCATTTTGACCTTAAGGAATACAGATGCATATGTTAATATTTCAAAGGTTTGCAGGAAGGTCATTAAGGTAAGACGCAGACAGAGCCCGGGTTATACTTGTCATTGACAGATAACGTATCAAACACTTAGTCATGGCCAAAACGAAGCAGAGTGTTCAGTGACTAGATCTAGTGGTCCACTAAACAGCAATACTAGCATCACCTAAGAATTCATTAGAAATGCAAAATCTCAAGCCATGCACTTGAACTACTACATCAGAATCTCTTGTTTGTTTGTTTTTATAGCAATAGAAGCCTAAGACTCCTCTTTTTCACAAGCTGTATGTGTGCGTTCAAGTTTTTGAAGCACAGGTTTAGACCCTCGATGACTTTAAAAACCTATTCTTACAAAGCCAGACTGAAACAGCTATTAAGTAATGTCTCCTATTTCAGGATGTCATGAAAAATTTTCGTAGCCCAGAGGATATCTTTTACCAGCGAGGTATTTTCTCTGTGTCATTTTCCCCTGAAGGTCAGAGGCCAGCAAACAAGGTGAAGTGCAGCTGACTGCTCCTGCTCTGCCTCGGTGCCGCCTGGCATGGCTCCTGCTCAGGGCTTTGCATTTAGGAGTTTCTTGGGACAGGAAAAAACATGCCAATTCCATCACCCTTCACTGAAGGTGCTTGTCCCTTAGACCCTCCACGACCACATATGTCAAATATTTAAGGGGAAAAATGTAGTTATTTTCCATGAAAAGGATAAGAAGCCATCCTTTACCCTTATAGAAATCTGCGACTCAGTCAGACGCTTCTCTTTCCTTGCCAAAATGCCATTCTGTCTCTGAGCTTGAGACAAACATTTTCCCTTTTATAACACAAACTATACCAGATTTGTTTTTGTTGAATTTCACAGAACCATGATCCTTTTTTAGCTCTCATCTAAATGTATAATACAGTCCTGTTTTTAACACAATGTGATTATTACTATCTTGATACTAGAAGGCAGTGCAAATATCTTATTTCTGTGTATTGCCTCGGCTAAGCACAATACCTGACCCAGAGGCAGCATTTATTAGCATTTGCTGATTAAATGAACAACGTTATGTGAGACTTAAAGAGATAGAGCAATTTCTGAAAATCACACAGGCAAGAATGTTTCTAACTATAAATTCTATGTTGTTGTTTTTTCTTTTATACCAGTGTTTCTGCAACTTGGCTGCATCCCAAACCAATCAAGTCAAAATCTCTGGTTATGGATTGGTATTGGTCATGCTCTCTGAATATTCTATATACAGGTATGATTGAAAGCCGCTCTCTATACTTTGCTTTCTCATCTAATATAATAATGAAAAATATTTCCAGAGGAACAGAATGGAGCGGCAGTTGAAGGAATCAAAATAAACTCTTCAACTGGAAGGAAAACAAGAGGAACAAAAAAAATTAAGCCTAAAGTAATGGAATCTCTAGAGAAACTTGAGATCAGTTGAAAGATTCCATTTCTTAAGTGGAATTATATTCATTTTATGTTCTCTCAGAAGGAGGAACTGAGCCAGATTATGAGAAAACAGTTTGGGGCTCAAGATGAGGAGTAAGAAAGACTCTTAGAATTTGAACATTGGAAACAGATCAACTTTGGAGGTGTTGAGGAGCATGCTAATGGAAATGTTTGATTAAAGCTTACTGATTTGGTTAATGAGGTCCAAATGCTGAATTAAGAGGTTAATTAGAATACAGCTATATGGAATTCTGGGATGCTGTGTGTCTCAGAATATTACTAAGCTTTACAAACTGTTTTGATTGAGTAAAAATAATATTAAAAATAATGGTAGCAAATATTTGTTAAACATTTATATTTATTGTGGGCTGAGAACTATTGTAGTCAATTTCTATCATAGCATTACCTCTGATAAGTTTCACACTTTATAAGGCTGGTAAAATTAAAAGCTCTATTTTAAAGAGGAAGGCACCCAGACACAGAGATTAATAAACTGCACAAAGCAATTAACCAGAAATTATTGAAACAGGAATTCAAAGTAAAGAAGGCTGGCATTAAAGCCTGAATTCTAGGTCATTTGGTTCCCATCATCCAGGCATTTGTTTGGTACTTACTAAAAAATTGGATACCACTGCTACTTTTAAAGACACAGATAGGATTAATCTGCCCACTTTCTTCTAATACAAGAAAAAAGCCAATGGGGAAGAAAATATTAAGTTCAATTTTTGTCTTAACAAGGAGAAATTGACTCCTAAACATCATAACATCACAGCGTAATGCATTCCTTGTGTTTGAGATGCTGCTGATGTAAACCAATACACTATCCTGTCAGTTATATGAAAGTATAGCACGTGCAGTTATCTAGAGTACAAAATACTTCACAAAGATATAATAGTCAACTAAATTATTAGTTTTTGTGCAGAAAAAGGAGAGACTGAGACCCATAATTAGAGCAGCAAAGTATGCCATTGTTTTGTTGGCAAAGGACACTAAAGATACATACTTAATCTCTATTAAATTACTGAAGGACCCGCTTCTCTAACCTCAACTCAGAACTTGCAATTTGAAATGCTTTATAGTCTTCTAAATGATATTGCCAAAATACAAGGGCAATAAAATACCGTGTTTTGTGGAATCTTCCTAAATTTTTGTATTATTAGATCTGTACCGAACCTATCACTGAGTTGGTAGGTTAAATCAAAATAAAGGGCATCTTCAGAAATCTAAAGCTGTATCTTTCTAAAAATAGATAGTATAGGATTTGTATTAACTAATGGTCATTTCCAAAAATGATATCCTCCAACTGCAAATTATAAGAAGTTAAAATGTCTTGGCTTTCAGGTTAAGGGTAAAAATGGTATCATTACAATATCATTAATTTTGTGAACTTTAGTAGCTTATTCTAAGAACCTCAGTATACTCCTTTTTAAAGTAGAGAAAATCGACTTCAACAGATTCAACAAGGATCAAATGCAAAAATGTGTCTAATCTCCCTAATATAGTTATTGGCTCATGAAAAATAGTAAATAGGTCTTAATTGCCCTTCTTTCCCCTCTATGACATCTTAAACTTAATCTGTGATGCAGGTGTGAAGATAAAATGAACTTATAAATAGCCAAATGCTGTGGAAATCATAATTTCCTATTTACAGTTATCTTTAGTCATCACCATTTTAGTTTAGTTGTCTACTTACTGGTGAGTTGCTCTTGTACTTTGATTCTCCAGAAATAAATTTTTAAAATATGTGAGTTTACTACATTGTAGGCACTGGCACAATGGAACCAAGAAAAAGCAATTTCATAAAATTAGATATGCACCTAAAGTGTCCTAGGAGACAAACAACTAGAAAGCGTTAAGGAACATTGCTACAGTAATTGCTGTCTGCATCTTGTTTAGATTTATTCTTGTCCTCCTGCAGACTTGCAGTATCAACACATTGTCGATCGACATTTTTATGCAGAACTATCCATGATACCAGGTAATCCTTGACTGGTCAGCTATGTGTTAAACAGCAAGAGGTCACTCAGAAAGCTAACCAAAGTCTCTCTTCCCTGTTTAGTCCTACCTGGGATTAAGTTCCTTGCTGCTATTTCCTACACAGTAAAAGTATTTCCACCAGGATCAGGAAAACTGACACATTTCTCTTCTTATCCGAGCTTAGTTAGGATGGGCTCTTTCAATTCTTTTTCCACCTAATTATCTGCTTTACATACACGTATTCATTGTTTGGGTTCATTTAGAAACTTCTACTACAGTTGCTTATGTTTGTATTTTTCTTTATTAGAAATTCATCCTTAGAGAGGATGTAAGTCTGGCCTAAAAGACCAGGAACAATAATAGAAAAAAACAGAACCTGATAGTGAAAAAGAGACAAAAGAACTGTTAGAAAAAAAAAAAAGTTTCTATTATTTTTTCAGTAAGTAGGACAAAGAATAAGTTGTGAGAATATATGTTTTATATAGAAGTATGTTAACAAAAATTGTTAATGAAAAATTTTTAACTAGTATTTTTACATGCCTTATCAAAAAAAAAAAAAAAGGACTAAAAATAAACAAGTTTTACCCCAGGACTTTATATGGCAAAAATAATGAACCTAAAATTTATGGAGAATAAGAGTGATATATATTCTAATAAAGTCAATTCAATGAAACTAAGTAAAACATCAGCATAGATAAAAAAAGAACAGCTTGGTGACCCTATTCTGCTGTATACGACTTAGCAAAATTTTACTTTACTTAGCCAGAGTCTTCAGCTTGTGGACAGGATGTCTTTCATTTGCTCAGAAAGAGAAAACAGCTACACATTTTCTGCAGCATATTGTGTCTTGACTTCAGGAATAGAAGGGAGGGGAATATAATGTTCTCTTGTAACATTATATTGTGGAAACGGATAGTTCTACTGAGTGTCAATTTTATATTTTTCTACATTTATATTAACATGAGAGCCAGTTTATAAACAGCATGATTTATTAGGCCAGAGGGGCTGGATTTCTTAACAAAAGTCTTTCAAAATCATCAGTAATTTTAAAGCTTCAGCCAAGATAAGGAAGCTTCCAATTCCACAATATCCACAGCTTAAATCAGATAAAGGGCATCTTCAGAGATCTTCAAAAAATATTTAGGAACTGATTTTGATCACCCTAAATTGTCTTGATAAGTTTCTCCTATAAACAGAATAGAAATTGGTGGTGATTTTAATTATCCGTGATGCTGCTTCAAAGTCAGCTCCTTACATCTCTTTTATAGCACTTGGTGTTTTTTTTTTTTCTGAGATTAATCTATTTCTTTTGTTCTGCATTGTTTCATTTTTTCCAAAGCAGTGGTGTGTTTTAAAAACACAGAGTAGTTTTGTTCAGGCAATACTGAATTTCAGCCTTATTAGCCATTGTGACTTTGGACAATCTCAAATTTCTTGTCATAAAACTAGTGAAATAAAATCTACTTTGCAACGCTAGAGATAAAAAGGTCAGCATAATACCTGACACTTAGCAAGGCGTTAATTATGATTATCTTAGTAAACGAAATGAAGACCACCAGTGACCTACTGGGGAATCCATGATGAATTACTATTTCGAGGCATCAGGGATGACCAACGATATAGCTGTATATTTAAAAAATATCTTTCAGATCCTTAAAATACCCACTGATGCATCATAGTGTTACAATAAATTTCAATTACGGAACAATAAACTTCCAGAAGAATGTGGCACTTGTTTAGACCTTAATATCAAAAACTTCTCTATTCAAACTTTTCTGGAAGTTATTCTTGTCCCACTTTTTCCCTTTAGAGCATCCTTCTATCAAGCGAGTAAAAGACAATTTACCCAGAATCATTCTAGCATGTCACAGTTCTGTTTAATG
Source organism: Galago senegalensis (assembly GCA_963575145.1). Taxonomy (NCBI): domain Eukaryota; kingdom Metazoa; phylum Chordata; class Mammalia; order Primates; family Galagidae; genus Galago; species Galago senegalensis. The sequence continues at coordinate 6,143 of CAUYTI010117940.1, read as the reverse complement.
TTGTGGTGAATAAAATGACAGCACACAAATCCCAGCGCAGTTTTGGTCAGGGTGTTTGGACCACGAGTTCAAATGAAACTTCAGCATTTTCCTTAATGTCCAAAGTCATTTGGCAAACAGAATTTGAAGAAAAGAAGATTCTCACTTCTGCTTTGCAAGGCCATATGCTCCATAAATATTATTTAGCATCTCCGTGGCGCATTCTGTGTGCTCTCTGCTTTATAATCATTGCTATGGCCATTAGCATAAAAATGTTTTTGTCCGGTCTTTTTATCCATAGTTTGGCTTTGAAATTTTATCCTTATTCATAGTTCAAGAACTTTGCAAACAAATAAAATGCTGCACAAAATACTTTAGCCAGCGTCAATCTCAATGCCATCCTAATCTGCATTTTGTAAAATAAAACTAAAGTTAAGCAAGCATATGCCAAAGACTGGATGTAATGTTACATTATGAGACATAAGAATGAAAACATTTAATAAGTTTATTACCACATGATTATTATGTATTATAAATACACTAGAGTATATTTACACACACATATATTTTTTGTTATGGTTCTTTTGTACTTTTATACTGATTATATATTTCACATAAAATTTTAAAATAACATAGGAAAATGATAAAATAAAGGCAGAGATAGGATTAGTATGGAGAAATAAACATATAGAGTTTTGTAGTTTTTTTTTTTGTTGTTGTTGTTTTGTTTGTTTGTTTGTTTGCAGTTTTTGGCCAGGGCTGGGTTTGAACCCACCACCTCTGGTATATGGGGCTGACGCCCTACTCCTTCGAGCCACAGGCACTGCCCAAAAGAAATGTTTTATAATGGAAGAACAAGGCAAAGAGATAGCCTGTCAACCACAAAGCCAAGGTGCCCATAGGAGAAAATGTATTCAGTTGCTTATCATGAATTTTTCTGATTTGGAGACTTAAAGAAATCTTCTCTTGCAAATTATCAGAAAGATAAATGATGAAGGGGGATAGAGAATTAGTTTTTTTTTTTAACAGATTTTGCCCGTTGAGATTATACATAACATCTATAACTACTATTGTGCAAGCTGCTTATTCTAAGACAGTTCTTTTATGCAAATTAAAAGAAAATAAAAAGTCTTTAAGTTAGATCTTCCTGTCTAGACTATCATCTCCATATTGTGAAGCTGCCTATTTATTAATATAGGCATTCCTGATTCATGAAATAGAAACATTTCTAAAGTTTGAATTAAAAAAATCAAAGTCTGGTAAGAGAGACTCTATATTTTAAATAGGAAGGTGCTTTTCTTTATAATATTGCAATTGTGTTGTTGGATAAACAGTTTCTTTATTGTAATGGAGCATATGAAAGAATAAAAGGAGAAAAAGACAATGAATTTAGTTAGGCCAAAGAGGGAAAATTGTTACCTCATCAAAAATTATAACCAAATAATCCATAAGCCTGTCAATATGTGCTCAATATCACTGGTAATCAACAAATGCAAATTACAACAACCAGCAGACACCACTAACCCCCCATCATAATGGCAAAAGTTAACCAAAAAGCCTGCATGCATTTAGTAAAAGAAACATGTGCATGGATTTTAATATTAATAGAGCATTTGTGCTCCAAACTAGAAACAATACACGTGTCCATCAACAGAGTAATAGAAAAATGTATTCTGGCATGTTTATTCAATGAAATTCTATACGGCAATAAAAATTTCCAGACTACTGCTACACAAAACAACATGGGCGATTCTCAGTGGTACAGTGACAAGAAAAAAAAAGTCAGACATCAAAAGAACCCATTACATGATCTCACATGCACAAATGCTCTATTAATATTAAAACCGTGCATATGTGAAGTTTAAAAGCAGCCATCACTAATCTATGGAAATAGAAGACAACAGAGTGGTTTCCTGTAGGTGGTGACGGGGAAGAAATGATTAGGATGAGACAAGAGGGAGGTCTCCAGGGTGCGAGTTACGCTTAAACTTCATTAACCCTCACACAAATTATGTCTGCATTTTTCTAAAATCCTAGAAATGCTCTCAAAATACCGAAAAATAAGTGGACTTTTTATAGAAAATAATTCACAATAAATTTGTTAATAAATTAAAGATAAAATGTAAACAAAGCACAGAGTGTGTGTATCCTTCCTGTGTGTGCAGCCTCAGCGTTGCTCTGACAGCGGCCTTTCACATTCACTTCGCTTACAGCACTTACTCCACTGCGCTGAATTTTTCTGCTTACATCTTTGTCACTTCTGATTGGCTTGTGAATTTCTCTTGGGAGAAGAAGGAAATATAATAGATACTTGATATGACTAGGTATCTGTGCTGTCCCCTTTAGAAAGGGTTAGCATTAAAGCAAGGCTGGTTTTGCCTGTGGCTTGCCGGAATCTCTTTACCAAGATTCATCCTCAGGATGCCAAGAGTGAGTTAGCGCTCAACCCACATCAGGAGGCAAGTCTGCACCCCACACTTCTGCCTTCAAACCTCACCCCATCTCTGCCATTAGGAAGACTGGAAGATGTGGACTCTAAAGGGGAATCATATTATCTCTGTTGGAAATTTGTGAATGAGGCTTAAGAATCAAAATCTGTGGTTTACCAGTTTTAGCTGATAATGGAAATAATATGTTTCCTGAACTAAGACAAGCTTTTTCTACCAACTGCACAGTGGAGCAGAAAGACCAGTAATACCCATAATAAGCATATAGAATTCAAAATAAAACAGAGAGAAAGAAAACCTTAACAACGATGGGAAAGTACTCCCTCTGTTGTAACTTCCTTTTCCTCCTAGGTCCATATGAGGCCAAGCTACACTTTTCTTTGATTACCAACAGATGCACTTGTTCACTTAATGAAGGTTTTCTGTGCTGCAATTACTCGGCAAAGCAGGCAAACAAGCCTCATCCCTTTTTTTTTTTTTTTTTTTTTTAGCAGATTTTGTCCAGGGCTGGGGCTGGGTTTGAACCCACCACCTCCAGTATATGGGGCCAGCACCCTACTCCTTTGAGCCACAGGCACCAACCACAGGCTTGTATTAAACCTGTGTGTATACATATGTGTTCATTGTTTAAAGCAATTACTTTTGTGAACTGTAGAGATTCGATCTATACATGCAAATTTATTTTTAAAATTTGTACTTTGTACATTTTGTTCTTCTGAATTTAAATAAAGTAGCATTATAATTTCCTACCTTTCTCAAATTAGCCATAAAATAAAATAAAATATCGTTTACTAGAAGCTGAGTATCTTGAAAGTAAGAATCTTTTGGAATCTTTTACCCTCAAGACATAAGCATAGACTCCAATAAATATTTACTAGGTAAATGTATGATCTTAACATCCAGAGATTTGCCAAATCTAATGCCTAGATTTGGAAAGCATTAGAGCTATCTGCAAGGCATGCTGGTGACAGTGGCTATTATAGGGAAAACAACAAGACCTCAGGATTATGGTTATTTGTTTAGGTAAAACCCCGATGATTTTGTTCTCTAAAGAATTTGTTCATTTCCATAGCATAGAAAATGTCAACTTAAAAAGTCCTTTGCTGTCCAAAGAATCATCAATTTTCTTTTTGAATTTCTAGAATCAAAGAACAAATGTGGCCATTAAAAGGGAACGTTTGGAAATTAATATTGGAAAATCAAATTTCGTCTGTTATGCCTCAAATTCTCAAATTTCCTTCAGAATGCCTCCTTTGAAGGTTCGTTATTTGCTGAGACAATGCAGCAGACTTAGATGTGCACAGCAGCTGCATGGTTGTGTCTGATTCACTGTTAGGAAGATACAATCAGAAAATATGAAAATGAGATTATCAGAGCTTTTAAAAATCGATGCAGTGTTAAGTGGCACATGATTGACTACACTAGACCAACCACGGGGCCTGGGTTCTAAAAATGGTGTAAGGCTCACTTAATTTCAATTTAAATTATCAAATATATTGGAAATCTATTGATTTAAAACTGATAAATATTTGCTATTTATTCCACATGTATTCAGATTACCTTCTTTCACTTTAACCACATTGTTTCCTAGAATTTGAAAACAATGTTAGATATGGGATTCCTGTTTCAACAAGGTTAAATAAGATATGCTTAAGGCTGGGTGCAGTGGCTCATGTCTATAATCCTAGCACTCTGGGTGATCGAGGCAGATTGCTTGAGCTTGGAAATTGAAGACCAGCCTGAGCAAGAGAGAGATCCCATCTCTGCTAAAAATAAAAGAACTGAGGCAAAAGGATATCTTGAGCCTAAGAATTTGAGGCTGATGTGAGCTGTGATACCACAGCACCCTACCCAGAATGACAAAGTGAGGCTCTGTCTTCGGGGAAATAAACAAAAAAAAAAGTAAAATAAAATAAGGCATACTCCCTTATATGGCCATAAAATGTATCACCACCACCCCATTCTAATCAGGTCTTTTGTTGTTTTTGTTGTTCTATATTGAGAGGAAAAAATGTATAGATGGGTTTAAAGACACAGAGATATGATTATGAAATGGAAAAATGTACGGTTCTAAACCATGGAATCTAAAACACACTGAAACATCAAAATCATTCCTGAGATAAGTTTAAAGTTTTTACAGCTGAAAATGTTAAGTTATCTTTGTGTGATGCTTTCTAACAGACTTGGATTTTTCCAAAATTTCTTGAATGATACTGAAATTGCAGATATATTACTAAGGAGAGAAGTAGGTTGGAAGGACAAATGATATTGTACTTTAAGTGACTTCATCCTTTATTCATCTGGTAAGAGATATAAACATTGAAATCAAAGGTTTTGGAATTTCATTAGTGTCATTTTTAATGTCTCAAAAAGTCTTTCTACTCCATTTAAGGTGTCTCTCAACTGCTTGTATAGATTATTGACCAGCTAAAATCAACTTGATGTGCTCAATGTTTGGCAATAAAGTATAATAGGATTTTATAAAACCCAAACCTTGAAGTTCATTGACAGCTATTTTGAATTCTTTGTCTGAAGGGTCACCTATCTCCATCACTCTGGGACTGGTCACTGTTACCTTAGTTTGTTTGATGAGGGCAATGTCTCATTTTATGGCTTATGGATGTTTAATCTGGAGTGTTGAAGTGTTAGGTATTTATTTTAATCATCACAATACGGGCTTGTTTGAAATTGTGCTTCCTGATAAGCTTTCCAGATACTCAAATAAAATGGAGTGTTGTGGCCTAAGTCTCCAGTCACTACAACTCTATCAGCACTGGGGGTGCCCCAAGCCCAGTAATTCTCTTGGAGAGTTTTAGTAGTACCACCTTGGTGAGTTTAGGTAAGATATAAGAGAGGTACCTAGATTTTCAGACAAAGTCTCTCAATTTCTTCCCTCACTCTCTGTGCTGGGTTGCTGAAGTTGGAGAAGGCAGAACGTTGGGTATTCATTCATGGCCACCAGTGCCAGGTCACACCTGAAACCGTCCCAATCTCATGCAAGCCACTGGTGACTGCTAGCTAGCTACCTCTTATGTTCATTCAAAGCCTAATGGCTCTTTATTCAGCAGATGGTTTATACAGATTTTTTTTCCTTACAATTGATGTGGATGGTTTGCCTCCATAGGCTTATCTTCAACATCATCTCAACTCTTCTTAAAATGAGTTTTCCATTTGTATATTGCTAATATCCTTGGGGTATTATCACCATAAACTGTTCCTAATGGGAACAGTGATATTACTAAGCTCCCACTCAAGCTTCACCATAAATTTGCTCTTTATTCTTACTTCAATTTTGGCAGAATTCATGTTTTGATAGGGTCTTTTTTCAAACAAATATCTTACACATTTTAGTGTTTCAAACTGGGTCCTATCCAGACATGTAAGTACATGTTTATTTTCGCATAAAAATTTTTGAAATGCATGCATGATTTTTTCATAATATGAATTTTCTATAAACTTTTTGAAGACCCCTCCCATGGTAATTTCTGTTGATTTAAACTTTATTGTCCTGTGTATTTTATGCCAACAATTTCATAGCAATGCTCATAGTGAACATAGGAGAATATTTTCTTTTTTCTTTTCTTTTCTTTTTTTTTTTTTTGAGACAGAGCCTCAAGCTGTCCCCCTGGGTAGAGTGCCGTGGCATTACAGCTCACAGCAACCTCCAACTCCTGGGCTCAAGCGAGTCTCTTGCCTCTGCCTCCCAAGTAGCTGGGA
>CAUYTI010117938.1:0-14394 GCA_963575145.1 Galago senegalensis | reverse complement strand
TGAAATTTTCTTCTTTAGTTCATTAACATGCTAAAATATGTTTCAAGTTACAGGGATTTGTTTTTTTTTTTTTTTTTTTTGCAGTTTTTGGCCAGGGCCAGGTTTGAACCCACCACCTCACTTCCGGCATATGGGGCCAGTGCCCTACTCCTTTGAGCCACAGGTGCCGCCTGGTTTTTTTTTTTTTTTGAACCTTCTTTACTACTTACCATTCACACCCACTTGCTCACTCTGTTCCTGCCCACTGGCCTTTTTCATGTTCCTCAAATACCCTAGGCTATCTCCTCCCTTTTACCTTTTTCTCTACAAGGGAGTCTCTACAGTCACGTCTGCACAGCTATAGCCATTGTCCCGTGTCCATCAAGTCTGTGCTCACATGGCGTCATCCTAATGAAGTCCACATTATTGCCTTCAGCACCTCACATTCTGTCTCTCTCTCTCTTTTCTTTTTTTTTGCTGCTTTTGGCTGGGGCTGGGTTTGCACCCGCCACCTCCGGCAAATGAGGCCAGTGCCCTACTCCTTTGAACCCCAGGTGCCGTCCAGCACCTCACATTCTTAAATCCCTTTATCCTGTTCTACTTCTTCATTTTTCTTGGATTTATCACTTATTCATTACCTTTGTTGCTTATTGTTTGTCCTTGCCAGATAGTAAGTTACAGAGGGGCATAGATTTGAAGCTGGTTTTTTAAAAGTGATTTATTCCTAGCTCTTAGTATATTGCTTAACAAAGAGAAGACCTTGGCAAATTTTTTGTTAGGTGAATAAAGAAAAGTAAGACCGTGATAACTGCAAAGTTGGGTTACTGCTTACTCATAGACAGCGCAAAAGGCTCTATCTATAGTACTGGTGATGTTCTAATTCCTAACTAGCGTGGTAGATGAGGGTCAGTGTGTTTCTACTGCTCTGTAAGCAGATGCATTTGTGCGCCTTTTTACTCCTGCATATGCACACAAAAATAAAAGCGTGAAGGGCAGAGATTTTTATTTTTATTTTAAAATTTATGTTCTAGAGGGTTTATTTGGTTCACTATTGTATCTTAAGAGCCTAGACCAGTGCCCAGAACATGGTAGTTATTCCCTTCTATAATGAGAATAAATGGCACATTTTCCAGGTTAAGGTTTTTGAATCAACTAAACAATATTCTTGTGAATATTCATGTAAAGTATTTTTCCTAAATACCACGGAGGTTGCATATATTATTATATTGTATTCTGTGTCTTTCAATTTATTCAGAACTTACACTCAATTTTACTCTGAGTTGGTCGCTTTTTCTTTTTGCTTACTTTTTTTAAGCTTAGCTATTGTGAGGTTTTTCTTAATGTTGGAGAAATTAATTCTGCAACCCGGAGTGAAAATTGTTTTTCAAAGTCTGTCACTTGTCTTGACTGTTATTCCTTTACTTTTTTTTGCCAGAGTTTTACATTTATATGAGGTTCTATCTCTCAATAATTTGATTAAGATGTTCTTAGATTCAGACATGAATTCTGCTTTTTCATATATGCTTAAAGTAAATGCTTGTACACATGTGTGTGTATTCTTGTATTTACAATGTAAATATCGTTAATGGGAAGTTGGGAAGTAAGGAGCTGACTTTGTTTTTTTTTTCCAAAATAGATAAGCAGTTATTGTTAACAATTAATACATCAATCTTTCCCCCAAAGTTTCAAATGCTATTTTCTATCACATATGAAAAGAGTATGCTTCAAGACTGTACCACGTGGTTTCAATCTTACAGTTGTAGAAGATGATTTTAAATCTGGTAGGATAAATTCCTCCCTCATTTTTTTCCAAATATTTTTTGCCTATTCTGCTTTTACCTATTCAAAGGGTCATGAACTTTAGTTCATCATACATTATTAAACATCTGATTAAGATTTTGTTTGTATTGAAGTCATGAATCAAGTTGATGTATTTTTAATATTCACTCATATTCATGATCATAATACAATTTTTATTAAGATTTTATTTTATCCTTCAGAATTTTTTCCTAAATTATATCTTGTGCATTTCTCATAAGTATCATTCTTAGGAAAAATTTAAAAGTTATTGTTGCTATTGTGAGTGGAATATTACTTCTATAGCATTTTTGGTAGCTGTTCAGTTATTTCTGATGCATGGCAAAGCTTTAAGAACTTAAATATTGTGGTTGTGTATCTGGCCACCTTTATAGATTTTTTAGCAAGCTTTATAATTTTGTGGTTGTTTCTCTTGGATTCATATTGTCTTGAAATTGTCATAATTTCTTCTCTTCCCCTCTAATATTTTTAGCACTTCTTACATTTTAACGTCCTGTTACATTGGCTAGGTTTTCCAGAACAATGTTTTGGAGATAATGAACAGTCTTCTCTTATCCCTACCTGTAGTAAGAATGCTGTTTAAGTTTTCATTTTATCTATGATGTTTACTACAGGTATCCGGGAGGCATTTTTCTCAAGTTAATGAAGTTATATTTTTTAAATTATTAAGAATTTTTATTAGGAAAAGGTTTTATAATGTTGTCAAAATAACTTAGCATTTCATAGAAGCAGCATGATTTTCTCATTATCCTGTTACTATGATGAATTAAGTTAATATAGTTTTTGATATGAATTATCCTTGCATTTGTGGAATGAATCCTTGGATGGTATATTCTTTTACTTTACTAGTTTTTTGTTAAGATTTTTTTTTATTAAGTCATTTGTATATAGATCATGAATACATTTATGCCTTTTTGGGATTCAGTGTGTTGATTATTTGCACAAATTGGAGTGCTGACATCCTACTAAGTAACAAAGCCTTCACCTCATTTACCCAATTACAGTATTAAGACATTTCTGTTCTACACCTGAGAGATCCAACTTGTACTTGCAATATGCTCCATAGGTGTGGTCCTCCTATTAACCCTCCCTCTATTGACCCACCCCCTGCCTTCCACTCCCCCTCCCATTCCCTCCTTCATCCTAGGCTATAGTCGTGATTCACCTTTCATATGAAAGTGTGAGTGATTTTAAATTGGCTTTATAGTAGTAGTGAGTACATTGGATATATTCGTTTTCCATTCCTGAGATACTTTGCTAAAAAGAATATTTTGTTAAGATTTTATTTAGGACATCTATATTTATTTTCATAAGTAAAACTGGTTTATATGGTCCTATAAGATTTGCATATTAAGGACTAGGCTAACTTGATAGAATATATTCACAATGTTTCCATCTCTTTTTGTAATCTAAAAAAAGTTTAAATAGAAAAAAAATTTTTTCTGTTCTTGATGAAATTGGTAAAACAGATCCATGAAACTAATGGGGCCAGTTACCATTGGAAGGGTGGATATTTTTTATTATTTTCTTAAATTTTATAGCAATACATTCACTCAGATTATCTCTGCCTTCTTCATTCAGGTTTGGTAATGAACATTACTCTAGGAAATAATCCATTTTATCAGAAAGCTTAACTGAGGAGTCTCATGATTGTTAGCATAAGGAGGACCTTCCCTGGGACTAGAAAACTTGAGAGTGTTTTATTCCTTGGGGAAACCGATTTTCTTTTCTTTCTTTCCTTTTTCTCCTCATATTTGCCATTGGTCCATTTTTGATGTCCAGAAAGATCCTAGGTTTTACTCTACATTTTTCTCTAGCTGTAACTTACTCTGCGGCCTTCCTCTCCTCAATTCTTCAAGATTATAATTACTCTTTTTGTTCCTCTATCACCATCATTTAGTTTCCATATCCCAGAAATTCCTTCACATTTCTGAACCATTTTTGTCATGATATTTTGTTCGATTGTTTTCCAGCACTGGAAACCACTGCTTCTCAGACTTTAATGTGAGTAAAATTCCACGATGCTCTTGTTAAACTGTAGATTCTTATTCAGTAGAGCTGGTGTGGACCTGAGATTCTGCATTTCTAACAATTCCCAGATAATGCTGTAGATCCTCCAACCACACTTTGAGCAGCTAGGATGGAAACTATTTGACTGGGTAATTAAAGGATCTTGAAGATCATTCAGCTCTTAATTTTTTTCCATTAAGGGCTGAACAGATGCATAGCAGTTAAAAGCCAAGTTAAGAAATAGTGGTTAATCTCAATCCTTTGTAGGTAAATTTAGTGAAATAGAAGCATACTTCATTCAGAAGCAAAGTTTTTAGTCCAACTATGCACTATATTTCGCAACAAAGGTAATAGTTTTGTTATATCCAAGATCTCCAAAGAAAACAGCAAGTTTCATTCATGTCATTGCAAATGACAAGATTGCATTTTTTAAGGCTGAATGACATTCCATTGTGTGTATATGCCATATTTTCTTTGTCCATTCAATTGCTGATGGACACTTAGGTTGATTCCCTATTTTGGCTATTATGAGTAGTGCTGCAATGAACGTGGTAGCCCAGGTACTTGTTCAACATGCTAATTTCATTTCTTTTGGTTATAGTCCCAGTAGCTGGAGTGCCAGATTATATAGTGTTCTACTTTTAATATTTTGAGGAATCTCCATACTGTTGCCCATAATGGTTGTACTAAGTTACTTTCTTTTATGTTAAGTGAAAGAAATCAGGCACAGAAAGATAAATATCACATGATCTCACTTATATGTAGAATCTAAAAGTAAGCTGAACTCATAGAAATAGAGAGTAGAATGGTGGTTTCCAAGGTCTAGTGGGTGGCTATTGGGGAGATATTGGTCAAAGGATACAAATTTTCAGTTAGGTGGAATAAGTTCAAGGGGTCTTTTGTACAACATAAATATAGTTTATAACAATGTATTGTATTACTAAAAATTGCCAAGAGAGTAGATTTTAAGTGTTCTCACCACAAAAAATAACTATGTGAGGTAATGTATATGTTAATTAGCCCAATTTAGCTATTCCACAATGCATACATATTTCAAAACATAATCTGCACATTATAAATACACACAACTTTTATTTATCAATTAAAATACATTTCTAAAAAGAAAACAGCAAACTGGTCTTCATGCTCCTACCCTGAAAGAATAAAGCAGATAGGCTGGTACTAAAAAGATCAGAGACCACCATGGCCATCCTCTCATCTCCATCACATCCTCCTGGTAAATTATACTCGCCTAACAAAACCCTCAAATTGTTTGTATACTATATTACAGTAACTTAACCTTCATATATATATATTGCAGTGCCTAGCAAATAATAGAGCCTAAGGAAATATTTGTTGAAAATGTAAAGATAAGTAACAAAATTGAATTTGAATTTTTTCTATTGCTAAAAAGGAAAAGAACCCTCTCCTTCTTAGAGCATTTCCATGAGAAATTTATTGTTTGTAACTCCTTCTTTAACCTTTTGATGTGTATATAAATCTTTGCAAAGGCTAGGTAACCCCCTTGCCAGCTTACAACTCAGACATAGTTTCCTTAGGTGTCTGAAAACCATCTCTTTGACATGTAAATGTCAAAGAAGATAGGACCCCCTACTTATCTTTAATGTCACTTTGGAAGTCTAACCTGGGTGCCTTTCTCGGAGCTGTAAGCCATTTCTTTCCCATAAAGATAAGAGAAGGTTTATTCTTCCTTTGGATAAAAGTATTAGCTAAAAAAATGGCTACCTCAGTTACCAGATGAACTTGGAATGCACTATGAAAGAATATACAGCAAAGGACATTATCAACTCCTCTTACAAAAGGATGGGTTACCATTAATCTAGAGAATGTGTATAATGAATTGTAACTATCTGGCTGTATAAAATGGGTGGCACGATTTGCTGTCTTTCTATTCTCTTATCTACGATGCATTAAATCCAGCATTAAATAAGCATTTATTAATGTTTATTTAGTAATCAAACTGTTTTCCTTTTTTTCTACATTTTGTGGGAAAAATTCTTGAAATTAGCAGAATTTTTAATTTTCCACAGCAGAGGAGAGGAGAGGAAGGAGGGGACAAAATATGCAAGAATAGGAAGTCAGCAAAAGAAAGAAGGAAAGAAGGGAGGGGGGAAGTGACAGAGAGGAAGAAAAGGAAGAAGGACAAAAGTAGTTTTCTTCATAAGATTTTTCTTGACAGTGTAGGGACTCCAGAAAGTGGGTGAATGACTCATGGGCTCAAACTAACAGAGGCATTCTTTTCTTCTGACATTATTTCATAGTCTTTATAGATGAACAGTAGTCCTATATATGCCACATATTCTTCATTGACTCCTGAATTGATAGGCAATTATGTTGATTCACCATCTTTGCAATTGTGAGTTGTGCTGCAATAAATACTTGGATGCAGGTATCTTTTGTAGGAAATGATTTCTTTTCTTCTGAGTAGATAGCCAGTAGTGGGATTGCTGGATCAAATACAACTTTTAGTTCTTTGGGGAATGACCATACTGTTTTCCAGCAACAGTGTATAAGCATTCCCTTTTTGCCACATCTGCAACAAGATCTATTGGTTTTTGTTTTTCAATAGTGGCAATTCTGAGAGGGTAAGGTGGTATCTCATTGTGGTTTTAATTTGCATTTCCTTAATGAATAGTGACATTGAGCATATTCTCATATCTTTGATGGCCATTGTATTTATTCTTTTAAAAAAATCTGTTCATATTTTTTGCCACTTATTGATGGACTGGTCCTAGGTCTTTTGGAGTTGTTCAGAGATTGATCTTATTGCTGTTTCAAGCTTACTATTCATTATTGGTCTGTTCAGGACTTCTATTTCTTCTTGATTCAGACTTGGGAGGTGGCATCTTTCCAAATATTTATCTATTTTCTCTATATTTTCTACTTTGTATGCATAGAGGTTTCCATAATAATGCTGAGAGATATTTTTTCCCCTGTGGTATCAGTTTCATTCATCTCTTCCATTTCTGATAGAGCTTACTTGAATTTCTCTCTTCTATTTAGGGATTATGTGGGTAGTGGTCTACTGATTTTGCTTATCTTTTCAAACATTTTTTTTTGAGACAGAGTCTCACTAAGTCGCCCTTGATAGAGTGCTGTGGTGTCACAGCTCATAGCAACCTCAAACTCTTGGGCTTAAGTGATTCTCTTGCCTCAGCCTCCCAAATAGCTGGGACTATAGGTGCCCTCCCAGCTAAGAAACATTATTTTTTTGTTTCATTAATCTTTTGCACTTTATTGTTTGTTTCCATTTCATTTAGTTCTGCTCTGATTTTATTATTTATTTTCTTTTATTAGCTTTGGGTTTGGTTTCTTTTTTTCTTATTCCTTGAGGTGTGATATTATGTTGCTAATTTGTGGTCTCTTTGTCTCTGTGATGCAGGAATTTAATGCTATGAACTTTTCTCTTAGCATAGCAGTGCTTTTCTATAACCTAGAGAGTATAGAACTAGTGTCTTTTCAGATGAAAAATTTCTTGATGTCCATCTTGGTTTTTGTCATTGACCCAATGATTGTTCAGAACTAGGTTGTTTAATTTCCATGTATTTATGTAGTTTTGATAATTATTCCTAGACTTGGTTTCTAGTTTTATTCTACTATCATCTGAGATGATATTTTAATGTATTTTAATTTTTGTAAATTTGTTGAGACTTGTTTGTGGCCTAATATATGATCTATCTTGGCAAATGTCTCATGTGTTGATAAGAAGAATATATATTCTGCAGACTTGGGGTAGAATGTTTTGTAAATGTCTGTTAAGTCTATTTTCTCTAGAGTTCTGTTTAACTCCAGCATTTCTTTGTTGATTTTCTGCCTCAATGATCTTTCTAGTTCTGTCAATGGAGAACCAAAGTCCCTGGGTATTATGATTCTGCTATTTGTTTCTTTCCTTGGATCTAGTGGAATTTGTTTTATGAATCTAGAAACTGCTATTTGAGGTGCATATATATTTAGAATTGTTATATTTTCTTATTGAATTGACGTCAGGTATGCAGGGTTGGTTTAATATTAAAAAATCAAGTAATATAATCCATCAAATGAACATATTAAGTAAAAAAATCACATTATCATATCAGTAGATGCAGAAAAAGCATTTGATAAAATCCAACAACCACTCAGAATTTCATACAACTTCAAATACAGGGGAACTTCCTCAAATTGATACAGAGCATCTACCAAAAAAAAAAAATCCTGCAGCTAACATTATATCTAATGGTGAGAAACTAGAAACTTTCCTGCTAGGATCAGAATCAAGACAAGGATGTCCCTTCTTGTCATGATTTTTAAACATCATACGCGACATGATAGCTAATGCAACAAGACAAGAAAAGTAAAAGGTTTGCAGATTAGAAACTAAGAGATAATTCTGTCTTTTTTCCACAGATGACATGATTGTTTATGTAGACAGCTGGGAAAAAAATCATACTGTAATGAATAAATGATTGTAGCAATGCTGCAAGATAAAAGATTAATACATAAAAGTCAAAACTTCCTATATACTGGCAATTGTTCATTGGAATTTGAAAATAAGAGCAAAATAAATTATACTCGTACTCCCTAAAATGAAATGCTTAGGTATAAATCTAACAAAATATGTACTGGATTTACATGAGAAAAATTATAAAACATAATGAAAAAATCAAAGAACTAAACAAATTGATAGCTACTCTATGTTCATTGATACAAAGATCCAGTATGTTTGAGATGTCAGTTTTTCCCGACATGATCTATAGATTTAAGACAATTTCAGCAAAAAAACCGGGAAGGTATTTGGTGGTATATTGACAAAGTCATTCTAAAAATTTATAGGTAGTGTCAAAAGACCCAAAATAGCCAAAGGAGAAGAAAAAGTTGTAGGACTGACACTACTTGACTTAAGACTTATAGGTATAATAGTTAAGAACCTATGGTATTAGTAAAAAAAAAACAAACAAAAAAACCAGACAAACATATCAATAGGATAGAATAGAAAGCCCAGAAATGGACACACATAAATACAGGATGGCCAGAAAGTTCATGTGCAATTTAAAATAGTGTGCAACTTTAAATTGCACACGAACTTTATAGCCACTATGTGTAAGTCTACTGATCTTAGACAGAAAAGCAATATGATGGAGAAAAGATAATATTTAAAAACAAGATGCAGTTACTACCTGAATATCCACAGGCAAAAACAGTTAGTGAATCTAGACACAGACCTTATGCAATTTATAAAATGAACCCTAAATAGGCCATAGATATAAATATGAAATTAAAAACTGTAAAATTCTGGGAAGAAAGTGTCAGAGGAGAAAAATCTCAAAGTCCTTGGGTATGATGATGACGTTTCAGATATAACACCACAGATAGTGATCCATAAAAGAAATTACTGATAATCTAGACTTTGTTAAAATTTAAACCTTGTTTTGTAAAAGACACTGTGAAAAGAATGAAAATACAAACCATAGCTGGGGAAAATATTTGCAAGACATATAGGCGGTCCTAGGTTACAAACCAGATAGGTTCTGTAGGTTTGTTCTTAAGTTGAGTTTATACATTTAGTTGGAACAAGTACATTTGTCCATTACCTGTAATAGCCTCCATTCATAAGTGCGAGGCATATGTCAGTTGTTTGTAACCTGGGGACTTGCTATAATACCCTCTGTTGGTAAATGTGAGTTGTACATAAGTTGGACCTAATGTACAATAAACAACATCTGGGTGATGGACAAATTATAACTCTTATTTAAGCATGAGAAAACTGAAACATGTAACCAAGAACATTGGTACCCCATAATATTTTGGAAAAAAAGACATGTGATGAAGCGTTGTTATCCAAACGACACAATGAATTCTTAAAGCTCAAAAATAAGAAAATTAATAACTAAATTGAAAAATTTTGGGGGCAAAATGTCTGAAAAGATATCTCACCAAAGAAGATACATAAATGTTTAGTAAGCATATGAAAATGTTTTCAATATTATACATCATTGGGGAATTGCAATTTAAAGGAATCATGCAATACCACCACAGACAGACCTATTTGAATGGCCCAAATCCAAAGCACTGGGAAAATCAAATGCTAGTGAGGATGGAGAGCAACAAGGAAGACTCATTTACTGCCAGTGGGGATGCAAAATAGTAGAGCTATTCTGGAAGACAGTTTGGAAGCTTTTAAAAAATATATATTTACTCTTACCATATGATACAGCAGTCCAATTGTGCTCCTTGGCATTTACGAAAATGAATTGAAAATTTATGTCCACACATAAACCTGAACACAAATGTTTATAGCAGCTTTATTCATAATTTCCAGAACTTGGAAGCAAACAAATGTCCTTCAGTAGGTGAATAGTTAAATAAACTGTGATACATCCGGACAATGGAATATTATTCGATGCTAAAGAGAAAAGTGCTATCAAGCCATAAAAATACATGGAGGAAACTTAGAAGCATATTATTAAATGACAAAGCCAATCTAAAACCTATATACTGCATAATACCAACTATATGACATTCTGGGAAAGAAAATACTATGGAGACTGTCAAAAGATCAGGGATTCCCAAGGGTTAGTAGGGAGGAACAGATGAATAAACAGAACAGAGGATTTTTAGGGTAATGAAACTATTTTATATGTCCGTGCAATGGTGGATACATGTCATGTATTTGTAAACACCCGCAGAATGCACAATGTTAAGAGTGACCTTGAATGATGTTAACTATGGACTTATTTTTTTATTCTTTCATGGTCAAATTTTATTCATTTATTTTATAATTTTAATTTTTTAAATTTCAGATTAATACAAGGGCTCAAACAGTTAGGTTACAGTCTTTGCCTTTGTTAGGCAATGTCCCTGTTGTAGTTGTGTCTTACACCCAGAAAGTGTGCCACATACTCTTACATTGTGCCCACTGACATTTCTTGACAAGTGATGATCTGTCATGATACTGTAAACAACTATTTTAATATTCTGCCAAAAGTAAACCTTTGTGCTTTTCTTTTTCTATTTTCCTGGTACCAAAGAAGCATTTGACAGCCTGCTTGTCTACATATGATATTTGCTTCTTTATTATGACACAGGAAGAACATGCATGTTTTGCCTGATTTTCAGTAAAAATGCTTTAAGAAAAAATGAATTATGAGCTGAAATATCACTTTATGTTAGGGAATATTTTGATGTTTTAAATGCAAGTGCCAAAGAGAACACTGTGGCTTGAGGAATTTGGGAGAGAATTCGAGTGAATAAGCAATTGTTTCATATCTTTTGTAGTGATTAATCAACTAAAGTAGAAATACATTTGATTTTCAAACAGAGTGTTAAGTTCTCAACCATGTTTTATATTTTCTAGTAATTGACCCCTTAGGGGTAGAGAAAAAACTTTTCTCTTGCACCTAAAAGGTGGATAATTATACATTTTCTGCCTTGTTATGAAAGTACTAGGGAGAAAACACCCTTCTGTTTTCTATACCACACACATAGTCCTCTTCAAAGATCTGACTATAGAGAGTGGGATAAAGAGCACAGCTCACACTTGGCCTTTCATCTTGTTTTCTCTAGAATTTGCATGATGACAGCAAATCACAGTCTGTCTCAGAGCCAAGACTCATCTATTTCTGTCACTTCATTGCTCATCCTTCATGCCTTGTAAGGCTTCAAATTTTTAATTGAATAGATATTTATTGCCCTTCCCTGATCAAGAACGCAAGTTTCATGAGGACAAAGATAAGGTCTTTCTTTTTGACTCTATTTACCACAGGCACTAGCAGAGTTCTTTTTTCATCATACACATTGCCTGCATCTGTTGGAGTCTGGATATAATCCTCTTATCCTACATTTAGCTAATCTGCACTTACACTTGTTCATGAAGTATTCTCTAGGTTTTCCCAATGCTGAGACTTTGCTGTGCTGTTTTCTCATGTAACATTCTTTCTCCTCCATTCCCATCCTTGGCCTAATTATTATCATTATTTTTAATCCTGTTTGTACTTAAAGGTCTATTTCCTTCTCATACCTCCTTGATTCTTCTTCTGATAAACTCAAATAAGTATGTTCTACTCTTGGAAACACTTATAATACTTTTCTTGTATTGCTCCTAGGGACTTTGTTGTTTTATGTCTTACATTTTATTCAGTCACATGCCTGCTTTCTCCCTCCCTTGGATTATAAATTCTTTGAAGATAAAGATGATGTTTTAGTTGTTTTTCTGCCTTCATCAGCACCTGGAATTTATCAGGTGCTTTACAAACACAGGGTGGCCACATGAACTTCACGGCCACCCTTCACGGCCACTGTATTTGCTACGGTGACATTGCACTGCCAGCATAGCTCTATTATTTAAACTTGTTTAATTCATGGATTCAATAGCAAATATATGAACTGCACATCTAAATCATAATTTGATTTACTTACATTACTAAACAATATGTGTTAATTTTTACAGATCAATGACAAGACTCAAGAATTCAATGATTTATAAAATATGACTTTTAGCATGTGAATAGATGTATATTTAGCTTACTGTCTAACAATTTAGATGAAATTATAGAGTGGTTGAACCATTGCCCCAGTGATAACAGTTTTACATAAATAAGCTTATGTTTCCAGATTATTGATGGTTATAGTTAATGTGCTATATGTTTTTAATTTTAAAAAATTTAAGAAAAGATCTATTATCTAAGATAAAATGGAGGGAATTATGAAGAAAAAACCTTTCTTTGCTTTCACTCACAAGAACTTGGACTCAATAAGGCATCTGGTAAAATACACAAATGGCACTTTTTAAATTTGTAAGAGGATGAAGATTTCTCTTTTTTTCAGATTAATATGAGGGTACAGATGATTAGATTACATTGTTTGCATTTGTTAGGTGAAGTTCAAGTTGTAGTTGAGCCCTCCACCTAGGGGGTATGCTGTATACCCTTATATTGTGCACATTAGGTGAGAACTTACCAACCCTCCTCCCTCCTTCCTGCTCCCCTTTCTTTTCTCTCTGCTCCCCCAACTTGAACTCAGTTCTATTTTTCTCTCATGTGGGCATGTACTTATCTATTGGTTTCACATTAGTATTGAGTACATTGGATACTTGCTTTTCCATTCTTGTGATATTTTATAAGAAAAATGTTCTTCAGCTCCATCCAGGTTAACAAAAAGATGTGAAGTCTCCATCACTTTTTGTGGCTGAATAGTACTCCATGGTGTAGACATGCTGAAGTTTATTAATCCATTCATGGGTTGATGGACACTTAGGTTGATTCTACATCTTGGCAATAGTGAATTGAGTGGTAATAACCATTCTAGTGCAAATGTCCTTATGGTAAAATGATTTTTTTTTCTTCTGGGTAGATGTTTAGTAATGGGATTACATGATCAAATGGAAGGTCCACTTTTAGCTCTTTGAGAATTCTCTATACTTTTTTCTATAGAGGTTATATTAGTTTTTAATCCCACTGGAAATGTAAAAGTGTTCCCTTCTCTCTACATCCATGCCAACATTAGTAGCTTTGGGACCTTGTGATGTAGGCTATTCTCACTGGGGTTAGGTGATATGTCAGGGTGGTTTTGATTTGCATATCTCTGATGATTACATAAGAGGGATGATGAACATTTTTTCCTGAATTTGTTGGCCATTAGTTTGTCCTTCTTCAGAGAAGGTTCTGTTCATTTTTCTTGCTCAATTGTAAATGGGATTGTTTGCTCTTTTCTTGTTGATTAATTTGGGTTCTCTATAGATTCTAGTTTTAAGCCTTTTATCTGATGCATAGCATGCAAATATCTTCTCCCATTCTAAAGGTTATGTGTTTACTTTAGTTGTTGTGGTCTTAGCTGTGTGGAAGCTTTTTACTTTGATCATGTCCCATTCATTTATTTTTGGTATTGCTGTAATTGCCAAGAGGGTCTTCATAAAATTTTTTCCCAGGCCAATGTTGTT
The DNA here is from genome assembly GCA_963575145.1 of Galago senegalensis. Lineage (NCBI taxonomy): Eukaryota > Metazoa > Chordata > Mammalia > Primates > Galagidae > Galago > Galago senegalensis. The sequence goes on along the minus strand of CAUYTI010117938.1, from coordinate 656 downwards.
AAGAGGAGATTGGCACACAGCCTACAGATACATGAAAAAATGCTCACCATCCTTAATTATCAGAGAAATGCAAATCAAAACTACTTTGAGATATCATCTAACTCCAGTGAGATTAGCCCATATCACAAAATCCCCAAACCAGAGATGCTGGCGTGGATGTAGAGAAAAGGGAACACTCCTACACTGCTGTTGGGAATGTAAACTAATACGTTCCTTTTGGAAAGACATCTGGAGAACACTTAGAGAACTAAAAATAGACCTGCTGTTTGACCCTGCAATTCCTTTATTAGGTATATTCCCAGACAACCAAAAATCACATTACAAAAAAGATATTTGTATCAGAATGTTTATTGCAGCCCAATTCAGAATTGCCAGGTCATAGAAGAAGCCCAAGTGCCCATTGATCCACGAATGGATCAACAAACTGTGGTATATGTACACCATGGAATACTATAAAGCCATAAAGAAAGATGGAGACTTTATGTCCTTCATGTTCACATGGATGGAGCTGGAAAATGTTCTTCTTAGCAAAGTATCACAAGAATGGAAGAAAAAGTATCCAATGTACACACACCTATTATGAAATTAATTTAAGCCTTTTTATATGAAAGCTATAACCTAATAACAACCTAAGGATATGGAGAGGGTGGAGGGAG
>CAUYTI010117936.1:0-44393 GCA_963575145.1 Galago senegalensis | reverse complement strand
GGGGAGGGGAGGGGGAGGATGGGTGAAGAGAAGGATATTGTGGGGATCATGCCTATAGTTTATTCTATTTGGATACAGGTGAATTTGTCTAAAGGTTGAATATAAATGTCTTAGCATAACAATTATGAGAAAGACATGATGGCTATGTTGGCCACCTGGATGTGAGTTTTCCAAACTGCATATAGAAGTAACACACTGTATCCTTTGAGAGAATTAATGTACACAATTATGATCTAATAAAAAACAAATTAAAAAAAAAAAAAAGAGAGAACAGCAGAAGCAGGAAGGTGTCTCTGCGCATGCCTTGGTCTTCCCTCAAGTTGGCCACGAAAGCATCCTCCAACTTTCCTATAGATTGGGTCATAGGACTTTAGTTCCAGAGGTGCCCTCTTTATACGTAGAGAAAAGAATTGTCCTTATCTCTGAAGACAGAGAAACACAGAAACACTCTGCACAAACAGGCCTTGCTAATCGCTCCCACCAGTTCCTTAACATGAGATCAAACTCTCTTTGTCAAACCCTTTTGCAGCCCTGTACACTCAGGGCTCCATTAAACCTGAGTACAGAAATAGAATATTAAACTTCGGTTTCTTTATGCCGCTTACTTATTTAGGTTTTCATGTCTGAATTCTCTTGTGTCATTTAAAACTTATATTAAATAGATGTGTATGCTTTTATCTTATTAATCTGTTTTTTATTATGTTTGAGCTATGAGCCTTGCAATGGTTGAGGAAAAAGATGCTACTTTTCTCCCCTACAGTATATAAGGGAATTTTTAAATGTCTTAGGAAAATTATTAAGATTATTTGTTTCTAAATACAAAAATAAATAAGTGGGCACAATATAAAGTAAAAAGTATCATAGTAAACTGGATACAGGGCACATTTTACAGATCTTACTTATAAAAGTAAATGTGGCAGGAGAAAAAGGCCGATGATATATTAAAATGATAGGATACCAACTGTATATTATTTATTACAAAAGTTTTAGCAGGAGATAGAAATAAACATATTAAAATATGTGTTCTCCTGTGTACTTTAAAACAAAATCACTCTGGTCCTAATAAATAGATGGGAGCATACTAAAAAATGAGAACAGAAAGTGAATCATGTGGGAACAGATTATATAGTTGTTTTCAATTATTTTTAGAATTTGAGGGATGCAAAGAAGGAAATTGCTAATGAATCAATTAGTATCTTACAATGCCACTCATGGACGAGCCATGGATAAAAAATAATTATGTATTTGATCAAGTATCTTACAATGCCACTCATGGATGAGCCATGGATAAAAAATAATTATGTATTTGATCAACTGAGCAAGGTTTTGAAAAATTGCCAACAATTTTTAGATAGATAAGGATATTAAATGTCTTCAAATGCTGCTTAAATCATAATTATAAATAATTTTATACTATTTATCAAGAATCTTACAAATTCCCACACTTCTTTTGAAGTCACTTCTTTTTTTTTTTTTTTTTTAGACAGAGCCTCAAGCTATCCCCCTGGGTAGAGTGCTATGGCTTCACTGCTCACAGCAACCTCCAACTCCTGGGCTCAAGCGAGTCTCCTGCCTCAGCCTCCCAAGTACCTGGGACCACAGGCGCCCGCCACAATGCCTGGCTATTTTTCATTTTTTGGTTGCAGCCATTATTGTTGTTTGGCGGTTGGGGCTGGATTTGAACCCCCCACCTTACGTGTAAATGGTGGGCGCCTTAGCCGCTTGAGCCACAGGCACGGAGCCTGAAGTCACTTCTTAAGTCACTTCTTTCTTGACTTAATAAATACTTTCTGATATTTGGGTCTACATAATTTGTTACATATAACAGTAATTTGTGTATCACATCTACAATTTGTGTATCACAGGTTCATTTAGAATAGCCACACAAGGCAGCCACCAATATTTCAAAATAGAGCCACTAGATCATCTTAGAAAAGAGGAAATGTTTGAGATAAAATAGAAGATAGAGAGAGAGAGAGAGAGAGAGAGAGAAATAAACATCCCAAGAGGCTCAGAGTCCAGCACAAAGGGGAGGCAGGGAGGTCGGGGGCATTTGTTTCTCCCTCCCTCCCATCTCTGGCAGTCAACAGTCTCCTGCGTGGTTGTAAAGCCTTTCTACCTTCCGGAGCCAAGAAGCTCCTGCTGCCAGTAACCTGGAAGCTTCTTGAGGACAGAGCCTCAGGCTGCCAGCTCCTTCTGGTTGTTGCTCATTACAACAGGCCTGAGCAGAAACCGGGGCACCATATTGCTTCTCTCTCCACCAGGCTCATTTGCGCTCCCTGGGGGCTTCAGACCCTCAGCTTTCACCTCACACGTCGTCAAACCAACATTTCCTAACTCCAGCCCAGACGGCAGGAGACACTGTGGCCAGTAGGTGCTGGGGGATCTGTGTAACCCCAGAGCCTGTACATCACAGACAGGCTGCCTTTAGGATAAGAGCCCAGAGATGACCAGAGTACCAGTGTCCCCACTCACACTCCCTCTTCCCTTCCTCTCCCACAGATGACAACTCAGCTGGGCCTGTCAGGAGGAGCTGCCTCCTCTTTGGTGGTGCATCCACCACCCAGAGGATTCCCCAGAGAGTGGGACTCAAACCTTTCCTCTTAAAGACCTGCAGTGTGAGAACGGGAGCTCAGACCGTGAGCTCCTTTCTCACCGGCTCTCCATCAGAGCAGGGCAAACCTTAAACCAAAAGATCATAAAACCTGCCCGGGCATCCATAGGGAGCTCGGGACTAAAAGCTTCTCCCTGGCTCAGTCAGGGACTGATCTTCAGGAAACCAGGGACAGGCCTGCAGGCCAAATCGTGCACCCCCAGGACTTCATTATGTTGCTCAGGAGCACAAGTGAAGCGTTGGAAACTCATCTCAGAATGCAAGAGAAGCAGGCAGAGATGCAGTGTGGGGCCCGCTAAAGGGCACTCCTGAAGATCTCTACCCCCACGGGAAGGTTTGTTGTCTGCCCAGGGTGAAATCCGGGACAGGGAAGCTTTCATCCCACATGGCCATTACCAGGGAATTCAGCGGGTCTGGGCTCCTGCCTGCTGGCAGATGACAGAGGGCGACCACAGACCAAGAGAGGGGTAAAAAAGCAAAACCCCCTCTTGACAGCCAGACTGTGGAGCTCAAATGGCCCCTCCGACTCCAACAATCAGACTTTCTGAGTGGTTGGGCCCCTTCAGCCCCTCTCTGGCAGCCTTCCCTGGAAACCTGGGAGTGGAACTTTGCTAAACTTCTGCTAAATAACTATTTTACTAGCTTTTCTGGAGGCGGAGGGCAAACTCACTCAGCCCAGCGCTGCCCAGCCTCACTCCCCACCTGCTACTGCTGTGGAGGAGAATAAGAACTCACCTGAAAATCGCAAGGCCCCACCTATGACCTGGGATACTCGAATACTTTTCCTGAGGGGCTAGAGCTGGTCACAGGTGTGAAAAACAAAACTGCAGTTTATTCATTCTGGTAGGCACCACCTACTGACAGGGAGGTCATCTTACACAGCTCTTCACAACATTTATGCATTCAATCGTACAGGGTGTGGCTGACTCTTACCCACAATCACCACCTACATTTTCAAGATGATATGCTATCATTTCAGCACATTTAATGAAAAGATGCTCATTCTTCCACTTTCCTTCATCCCTCCTCTCCTCCCTCCCTCCTTCCTTCCTTCCCCTCCCTTCCTCCCTCCCTCCCTCCCTCCCTCCCTTCCTTCCCTCCTTCCTTCCTTTCTCCCTCCCTCCCCCTCCCTTCTTCTTTTCTTCTTTTTCCTTTCCTTTCCTTTCCTTTCCTTTCCTTTCCTTTCCTTTCCTTTCCCTTTCTTTCTTTCTTTCTTTCTTTCTTTCTTTCTTTCTTTCTTTCTTTCTTTCTTTCTTTCTTTCTTTCTTTCTATACAGCTTGTGATAGAAGTCTTTATCCAATTTAGGGCAATAAATATAAACGTTAACATGATTAAAGCATGTTAAGCACATTTCAGACAATTTGACTTAACTATTGAAACCTAAGAAAGGTATACAGGCTAATTAAAAGGAAGGGTGGTTTTCTCAACAAGAAAATTAGTGTAAGCAAGGTATTATTACCTTCTTATGCAATAAGTATATAAGAGGATAATTCTTGAAAACAACCCAGAAAGTTTATTCCTCACTTATTCATAAAAATCGAAGCATAATAGTGAGAAAGTAAACTCTGATCTTCAACAACGTATTTCTTAATTTATGCAGCCAAGCACCTGGCATCCATTATTTGACAGACCATAATCTAAATACTGAAAATATATCTCTGCTTTTAGAGAGGTTTTTATTTAGGGAACATTAGTCTGCAACATTCTTCAGATCTTTTATAGTGATATATATTTATTTCTTTTTACTTTCTATTTAGCCTAATGCCAGATAAATAGTAAGTGTCTGATAACATTACATAACCTGAAGATAATAATTATCATTTTACCTTACTCTTGTATATGATTTTTAGATTACAACCTCCATTCACTATGATTTTTTTTGTCTGTTTGATAACTATTGTAACAAGTGATCTAAAATTCTTGGTAATTAAAATACTCATAACACTAAGATATTTACAGATTATTTCCATAAAAATGTAAAGGTTTTTAACGGAGTCTATTTCAGAACCAAAAGTAGTATTTGTGAAAAGGTTGAAAAATACTCTTCCTGTCAAGAAGAACGTAATACTTCAAAATTCTATTAATATGAAGGAACTTAAAGTTTATTTAATTTTTGGACTCACAGATGAGATTATAAGGACAAAGAAAAGAGAGGAGACAGTTCACATTTAAATATCTTTAACAATCAAACTGACATCAAAATACTTAAACTCACTTAAGATCACATTACTATTAACAAATGTTTATGTGACAAAAATCATTTAAATTCATAGAAGATGAAGTGTTATTTTATACTAGAATTGTGATTTTTTTTTATTCAGAACAGCAATTATTGAAAATGCCTAAAATAAAACATTAACACTCTAGGGAAAGTGCAAACATAATGAAAGCAAAAATAGTAAAATGTTCAGTGTTTTCACTATTATAGATATATTAAAATATTCATAGTTTCATCATAGAAACAATATTAATTTAAAAGATTATATTATAGTGATACTTTATGATCTCAAAATAGATATTTTAGTTACTACTGTTATAAGGCTCTTTTAGAAATTTTTTTTTCATATAATTAACTATATAAAAAAATCTTGCTGATTTCAGTAGAGAGAAACAAATAATAAACTGTGAGAAGTTTAGGAAAAGGTAATGTTAGGGAAGGCTAGTTCTTCAAGAAAGGTGTGCTTAGACCTAATTTGGTCTCTCTCATTCTCTCTCCCTTCCTCTTTTTAAATCTGTTGAAGAGGAACAATGAATGTATGTATATTTGTACAAGATTTAGGGTTATAAGATATTTTTGAATGTTTACAAAACCCTTTAATCAAAAGGAATTAGCAAGCTGACTGACAAGGTAAGTTATTCCCCTGAGTTTTGATGTGAAAGGTGAATTGATAACATTTCCTTATGAACTAACAATGCCAGCAAAGACATTTTTTTTTTTACAATTGTAAATGATTTGCTAAAGTGGTACATATAGGTGATATACCCATTTTGTAAATCACTTGAATCTGTTACTTGGGAGTCCAGTTATCATGAATTTTAATGTTCCGAATAAGATGTTTTAAGAAGACAGGACCTCTTAAGAAGTAATTTCTTATTACATGTAACTTGCTAAAAACACAACAACTTCCCAACACTTAATGATTTTCTTTATTTCTTAGACAAATCAATGACGTATTGATCAGCATATTTAAAAACAATGTCCAAATTCTTCTACAGGACAGAAAACATTGATAGATATGTAGAAATACTTCCCAGAATCAAATTTAACCAGACACTGCATTCGGAATCTATTCATGGGGGCTCCTCAACGGAAAGGTTCAAATTTCTCTCACTTTGGATTATGATGTGCTTATTGATTTAGCAACAGGCAGAACATATAAAGAAAACACACAGTGTAAATATCACCACCATTTTGAAATCATTATTTTATCTGAATATATGACATTGTTTAATCTCACCAATGTCTGCTGCCAACATATAATTGAGCACTAACTTTTCTTATTTAACCGAATAAAAAGTAAGAGAGGAAACTGATTGCATGTGGCACTTGACCTACAAGTAGAGGTAGCTGTAATTTAATTTAGTATTTAACAAATATTCTGACAGTTTAGCTTGTGAAAAAATTATAAGTGCAAAAATGCAGAAGATTTTGTAGGGAAAGCACACAGGTGACTGGTAAAGCAGAGAGGGAGTAGGTTGGGGCAGGGGGGAAGCCTGCAGGTCTGCCCTATCTGTGGCCTGATTGTTTGAAGACTGTTTTGCTTACCTGTGATGTTGGATATTGAGAAAATTATTCATGAAATTCTTTTGTTCATCTGTTTTTGATTGTGATAATGTATTTAATGTGTGACACAAGAAAAGTCTTCTTTTTCCCATGTGCCACAGAGAACAACAACAACAAAAATGGACACATAGGGAGTAGAAGGCACATTGTAATGTGTGTATGAGACGGGGAAGGACTTGGTGGGGGAGCCTCAAACTATAGGGCATCTGTGGACATTTCTCAACCAGGTAAATGGAAGACTTTAGAGTAAAGAATACCCATTAGTGGAGCCAAATCTATCCTCATGTAAAGATGATCTGGAATCTGGTGGCCTTGCCATGCTCTGTCTGTGTAAAATCTCACTCCCAGGTTACATGCATTGTCTTGGAATGAGGGCAGCAGCTTGAAGGGAGATATGAGGGACACACCTCATGACTGCCATAGATACTTTGCTGGAAAAGCAAAATAATAATTACTTTCATCAAACACAGTTGTAAAAAAAAAAAAAAGAATTTCTAGATGATTTTTCCTAATGTACTGCACTTAAACACTAATGGACCCCTGCCCAAACAGGAATAATATTTATTGAATCTAAGGCACACCCTGATTCATAATAAAAGTATAAAAAGGAAGAAATTAATATGCTTTGTTTTTTTGCCACTGTAGGTGTATAAATACATGTAAATCATTTGAAAATCTTAATTACATTTGTTACTATTACTCAACTCATATTAATTAACACATTGACTGACACACTAGGAAAGTTTTTTTCCCTGAGGCCTCTGTATCTTATTATGAAAATAGAATAAAAACTTTGAAAACAAAATGATTCCTTTCTAATTTAATAAAATATTTTTTATCTTTTATTGTTTTTGTTTGTGAGTTATATGCAACTGATACAATGCTAACATATTTACACCGCACATGAGTTGCCTGTGACCCACAACATACTTACAAAATTTTTTTTTTCTGAGAATTGAGCCTCTTGTCTTTCTGCAAATATTTCATTGTGCTTGGAGTGGACCTTGGGTGGTCCTGGATGAGGACCTCTCAGTGGTACCCCCTAAGTCTGTGCAACAATGTCATGTAGCTGCATACCACCTTATCTATTTCATTCAAAGAGCTTCCAAGCAAATGTTTAAGGCAAAGTGCCCAAATGGAAGATTTGGTAATCGGAGAACATAGTCAGCCTGTGTGGTGTACATGGGAAGGCCAGCTGAAGCAGGGCAACAGGAGCCAGGAATAGACAGGGAAGTGGTGAGCAGGGGCTTCAGAGTTTCAGGAGCCAGGATTCGAAACTTGTGTGAGTTAAATTCAACTCACGTGGCAGTTAATGTGTTAAAATGGACTCTTAAAAGATAACATTATTTTGAATTGGATGAGGTCAGTCAAAATTAGATAATAATATTCTGATATTCGTAGGTTTATATAAGATTAACAATATGAGACTGGATAATAAACATGTTCTCTGTAATGTTTTATGTTAGGTTTTAAAAATGTTTAATGACAATAAATATGAGAGAGTAGCCACAGCAAAAAGGGTTTCAATAGAATTGGTGATAAAATCATCAGCTAGTGGTTCACATACTGCCCCCAAATATGTTGTATTTTGTCTGTACATTCTTGATAAACTTACAACTGCCTTTTAGTGTTTTTACACTCATCGATTTTCTCAAGTTCACGCCACTCATTTCAAAAATTAATAGGTTAATTATACTCAACAAGTAAAAATGTCTCATTATTCTTCGGTATGTAATTGTTTAGATTTTGAGACTTTTGTGCAAAACCTTGCTGGTTTGGCATTCAGCAAGAAATAAGTTGAGACACCCTTTTGTGCTAACATAACCTCTGTTTCTAAGGATCTGCATCACAATGGTAATCCAACAATCTGTGGGGTAAAAGTTATATTTTTGAAGAAGTATACTTACGTTGAAGCTGATGAAATCACACTTGAATGCACATGTTGAGAATATATCGATAAGCGAATTCCTATAAATAGCACCAATGGATGCTAATACTACTGACATAATTTACAACAGATCTGAACCTTTTCCAGTTTGGGTTATTCAAATAATTTAAATGATGAGGTACTAACATGCAGATGGAGAAATTTCTAAGCTCACGTGCACACAGACATTAAATAGAGGACAAATGTGTTAATCAAAATAAGTGTATGTTTCAAAGAGGAATCTTGCAGGTATTAAACGTTGAGATCAGTATGCTGGGAGCTGTCCTTATTATCTCAAACATTTCACTGAAGCCCAAAGAAATCCATTTTAATACAATATTGGTTAAAATACATTGCTAATAAAACCATTTGAACCAAAAATATTGAGCCTTTCTCTGGAACAATTTTAAAATGTCTCTTGAAACTTGCCAGATGGGCTTATTAGTAATGGTTTACAACTTCTTGGTAGACATTTTAAGATAAAAAGTAGTTAAGTCTGTTAGTATAGGAACAGTTTTAAATCTCTTGCTCCATGGAATATATTTAGCACAAAGCACTTTTTCATAGATATTTACTTTAACTAAAAACCTATAGAGAACAATTGGCAGAAACAGAAAAAAAAGCATAAAGTAATAGAACCATAAGACAAGGTCTACTGTTTATATATTTGTCTTACCTACAGATTATGCTGCCTCACGGATCAGAAACATTGGACCCTGTGTGTCCATATTTCACAGCTGGAGAAGGGCCAAAGAATTATCCTGAGAGCTGTACTATCAATATAGAGAGATTATTTTTTCTTATTAGCTTCCCTCTTCATATCCTAAAACATGCATTTAATTAGCATTGAGAGATTAGAATACTGCCATTAACTGTGGTTGTGGCTGCTGTGGCTGTCTCTTGGCCATACAGCAGATGGTCCCAGGTGCTGCTTCAGCCCTATTTGTCCTCCTGAGGCCTGAACGTCTCTAAACTTCAAGTGTCAGTTTGGCTTGTGACTTGTCAGCTTCCTGCTGAACACCAACATTAACTTAGGGATTCAGTGTCCACCAAATAATGTTTTTTCTATAGAAAATCATGACTCAAATTGAAAGCTGAAAGTAAAGGTTTTCTAGCTAAGATGTTCTTAAAATTTCCCTTTGACATATCCCCTCTGTTGCTCACACATAGTAATAGTTGATAAAATACAAAACAGAAAATCCGATAAAGAAAGACTAAGAATAAAGATAAACAGATGAAGGACCAGGGCTGGTAAGAGGGAAGCCAGTCTGAGCTGAGGCACTGCCAAGTTCAACACCAGGAAGGGCAGGCGGTGGCAGCTCAGGTGTCCTGCAGTGGCATCTGCAGGACAAAGGAACTAAAACTCCTTCCGAGGTGAAAATGATTCAAAAAACGATACTTATTAGTCCTGGGTATGTTTTCTCATTGTGAAAAAGAAGCCTGGTGAAAAACTAAAGACAATTATTTCCAATAATCTAATGCTTTTGATGTTGGCCAACCATTGGCTGGAAAAGCTGGAGGAAATGTGCAGAGTCGAACTCGAGAAGTAAACCTCCATGCCCACTGGCTTTTTGATGGGGTCTGTATTATCCTCAAAGCCCCTGCAGGCAGGAGCTGTGAGATGTCACTTGGAATCATAGGAAGGAGCACAGAAGTGATGGGGACAACCATAAACTACTGACCATAAAAGTGTGATTAGAGAAAGAAAAAGAAAAGAAACCAGATAACTTAAAGAGAGACTGCCCCAAAAGATTAGAAAGTATACTGAGGGTTAGTCAGTTTCCTGTCACTGAAACAGCTGGAACTTGGAGATGGAACCCTGTGGTGAGAGCCTTTAGAAAGGCTCTAAACATCAGCGGAGACGCCAGATTTAAAGGACTTTTGCTCTCAAAATAGCGCAATGATTTTGACCCTAGAAATTTAAAAAATAAATTCTTTTAAAACTATTAATAAATAATAAACCACAGAAGTGATCCCTCCAAATTATCTTACAAGGGTACAAGTGATCCTTTCTAAGAGGAGAATATGAACGTTTTAACATAATAACTAAGAAAATGACATGAAGGCTATGTTAACCAGTTTGATGAAATGTTTCAAATTGTGTGTGAAAACACCACACTGTACCCCAGAAGTGCATTAATGTACATAGTTACCATTCAATAACAAAATAAATAAATAATAAACCATAAAGATAGCCAGCAATTTTGACCCCTTGAATAGGAAATTATTTCTGAAACAATTTATAAAATAAAATTTACGGAAAATTTTCTAAATCTTTAGAATAAGTATATTTAAGAAAGTCAATAAAATAAATGAAGGAATAATGTCATTAATAAGAGAAAAATAAAAGATAAAACAAAATGGGCAAAAGTTTCTAAAAGATAACATGAAATCAATTAGGTTAGGAGATACTGTTATTGGAAGACAAATTCACTTACAAGGAAGCTAATCTACACTAAACCCAAACTAAGGAAAAAATTGACTTAAAGAATATTAAAAAGTTAAGCATCCCTAATCCAAAAATCTGAAATATGAAATGTTCCAAAATCATGAATTTTTGAGTACTGGTATCATGCCACAAATGAAAAATTTCACAGTTGAACTCATGTCCAAATTCAAAGCTTTGTAAATGCATAAAATTATTTAAAATGCTGTATAAAAATATCTTCATCCAGTGTGTATGATACATGTATCAAACACAAATAATTTTGCATTTAAATTTGCATAGCATACACAAGATACTGCATTATGTGTGCACAAATTTCCCAAAATAAAATCTAAAATTGGAAACATTTCTGGTCCCAAGTATTTCAGAATAAAAATAATGAAACCTGTATTGAGGAAGTCGCTGAGAAGTTTATACACATCACAAATTTACAAAATTATAAATGAGAATTTATAATCAACACATATGAACATGAAGAGCATAAATTAATGATATATTTTAACATTTTAGCTTTTATTTATTTATTAAATAAATTATTATTAATAACCTAATCGATGTACATATTCAAGGGTACATGTGATACTTTGATACATTGAAATAATGTATAATAATCAAAATCAGAGTAATTGGGACACCCATCACTTATTTTTATGCTTGTAACATTTTAATTATTATCTATAATTATTTAATAATACATAGTAGATTATGTTTACTACAATACTGTTCCGATTTTTGTTTGCAGTTTTTGGCCAGGGCTGTGTTTGAACCTGCCACCTCTAGTATACAGGGCTGGCTCCCTACTCCTTTGAGCCACAGGCATTGCCCATTGTTCTGATTTTTTAAACACAAGGTTATTTCTTCTACCTAACAGAGTGGTGTCTTTTCAGACATTGATCTCTATGTCACATGACCATCATCTTTTTAGCAATCAATTACACGTTTACTCCACTACTGCCACTCTGTACCTAAAGAAGTTGATGACATTGGGAAGACTAGGACCAGAGATTTCTGTATGTTGATTTGAGCCCAATTGTAAAGGATGGGGGACAAAAAAAAAAAGAAGTCTGATTTTTCCCACCCTGGAGATCAGAGGAGGGAAGTTTTTACCTCTTTTTCACTTAGAGCGGTAAAGAAGGATTTATATGACTGAAGATCAACTGGATGCAATATTTGGGAAATATTTTTCTTAAAAGTACAAATATAACCAAAATTTAGGGAGAATTATGCTGTATACTTATGATTTTCAAAATACAGTAGAAGCTCTCTAAGTTGACTACCCAAGGGACTGTAACAAACTGGTCAACATACAGTGGTGGTCATGTGAGACCCGTAAAAGCCAGTGGTTCCTGTAGCCTGAGCTTTTGTTTTTCTTCTTTTTTTAATAAGAGGGGGGCAGGGGAAATGAAGGAAGGAGACAAGGGAGAGGGGGAAAAGAAGGAGAAGAAGAAAGAAGAAAGAGGGGGAGTGGATCTAGATCAGAGAGAAGGAGGAAAGAGGGGAGAGTAGGTGAGAAAGAGAGGGAGGGAGAGAAGGAGGGTAGGAAAGGGAGGGAGAGGAGAGAGAGGGGAGAAGGAGCCAGCCGGCCAGTGAGCAAGCTGGGAACCAGCCTGAGCTTTTGATTCAGTGGAATTGCTGAGAGGCCTGAGAATTTGTATTTCTCCAAGTTCCTGGGTGGTACTTATGCTGCTGGACCAAAGTCTACATTTTTAAAACCCCTGTTCTATATCATTATTCAGTGTTGTGAGTAAAAAGATCTTTTCCAATGTTAAGTCAGTCACTAGTCCCTGGGAAATAACATATGTGCCTTCTTTCTCCCATCATCAAATCATTTAGTCTTGTTACTATCTCAGAATTATTGTTTGTTGGATTGACAGTTTGGTTAGTTTGGGGTTCAATACATTTTAAAAGGAACAGTTAAATTTACTTTTTCTTTTTCTCCAAGCTTTATCCATTTTGCTATTTCTCTAAAATTTATCAATTTCAAATAGAACTTTAATGGTGTATGTATTCCCAGAAAAACTTTGTAAAGTGTTTAAAAACCCTTAGCCGATGTCGTATGTTTGGACAGCATGGCACAGGCTACCTTTAAGCCTTGAAGCACTTTAATTTTTTTGTGTCATTAATTCCTTTCTGTTTTCCTCTTCTTTTTTTGTTAATTTCACTTTCTTAAATTATTTAGAGGAGCTGTCATGTGAAAAATACTAATTTGTTTATTCCAAAGGGGTAGGTTCACACAAAGACAAATAATTGCATTAGGAAAAATAATGATTAACAATAATGATTGATCAATATTAATAATGATGAACAATATTGCTTTAGGATTTAGAGAGTATCTCACCCATAAAGTAGTGTGAGGATGGAAACAGAACTATTATGTGGCCACAATGTTCAGACCAAAAGAGGGACCACATTAAGTGACTTTTGACTAAGAAGGTTCCAAATGAAAAGATTTGAAAGTTATCCATTTATGCATCTCTTAACTTTCCATTAAATCCCTTCTTAAAGGTTTAAAAAAAGTTATTAACATTTATACCCTTTAAGACCGTTTCTGACAGTAAACAAATTGTAAGTAACCTGTGTTTCTAAGAAATCTGGTGACTGTCACCATAATGAACAAAGCAAAGTGCTTTGCTTTGCTGCCTTGTTTTGCTTCATTTTTAATTACCTCTGACCTGTAGGATTAAAGACACTTTGGGGAAGAAAGATGTCTATTTCTACTTTTCTCTAATGTTTCTCTAGTCCACTTTTTAGAACTCCTAAATTATTCTATTATAGTAAAATATAAATATATTTCAATATATTCATTTATACAATCAGACATTGAGACTCTCAGTAAAGAAATAATTGTAAAATAGACTCAACTAGTTGTTTTACATTGCATCATAATAAGGATATTCCTAACTAACAGAAAAACACAATGCTCTTACAAGGACTCATGATACGTTGTATTCATGTGGTCCCTTGGTGCACATATGAATTTGGGAAATGTCATAATTTGCACCATTAAAAAAACAAAGTGCGTATTACTTTAGCAAAATCATAGTAGATGCAGGCACATACGTACAAGCAATGACCACTGACAATAGCTCAGGGCACAGAATTTGATCAGCTCTCAAAAAACAAAGAACTTTGAATCAAGTCAGGGACATCTGATATATCTCACATGTTTGTTAATTACAGAGGTTATACCCTATCCTTTAAAAAAAATAGTAAATATATTTAAAAATGTCAAAAATCTGTGAAAAATGGAAATGACAAGGCTACCAAAAATTAAACATAGAAAGAATATGTGAAAAAAAAAAAGATTTATGCCAGACGTGGTGGCTCATCCTATAATCCTAGCACTCTGGGAGGCAGAGGCAGGTGGGTTGCATGAGCTCATGTTCAAGTCCAGCCTGAGCCAGAGGAAGACCTCATCTCCAAATATAGCCAGGCATTGTAGTGGGTTCCTGTGGTCCCAGCTTCTGGGGAGGTTGAGGCAAGAGAATCACTTGAGTTCAGAAGTTGGAGGTTGCTGTGAGGTGTGACACCATGGCACTCTACCAAGGGCAACAAAGTGAGACTCTATCTCAAAAAAAATAATAAATATATATATATATATGTAACCATATATATATGTGTAACCATATATATATATATGTAACCAGTCTGCACATATTTTCATTACTTGGTTTATTATGACAATGTCAATGAAGAAAGCATAAATTGCCCCAATTATTTAAAACATAGGAAAGCAAATACAGTGAATTTATTACATATCTGGAAATGTTGAGCAAACAAGTGGATGTTACCTATTGATTACCTACAGATCAGGATTTACAAAAAGACTTATTGTATCTTGCTTTATGTAAATTTCTCTCTTCTTGGTTCTTTGCTTAGTGCCATATATCCAGGATTTTCTCCGGATGATTTATACACTTATTATACTCTGTGATTTTACATATCCTTGATCTCTTTATTTTGATCTGAGGCACAATGTTTTCTTGGTTGTCCATAGAATTTTTGGATCATGTCCAGTACCATAATTCTCCAAAAGATCATGGGTCAGAAACTGTTTTAGAGATAATATTATTGTCAGAATACTGTCTTCTCTGCTGGAAGGTATGACCAGCAATTTTTCTTTCTGCTTTTGTGTCATTGTTTGGACAAAACACTGGGAAAAAAAAACACTGCTTTGCTGAGTTCCTCTCATGGACTGAACCGCTCCTACCTGTCTTCTAATACACAAATGAAAGATTTGAACCTGTCAGCATCCCTTGTGAAAGATGATGTGACACTTACTTCACAGAAAGCACAGCAGGAAATCAAAAGGTCTTAGCAAGGAGCAGAGAGCACTTGGAGCACTCAACAAATTGCTATTGAAGACAACCACACCCTTACACATAGAATTTTAATAGAGATTTGAGGATAGAACAAGAGATATGGATGGATCTACAAAGAGGTACAATAAAATAAGAGTGAATCGTTGTAGGAAAGGTAGCCAGGGAGAAGTGTCTAGTGACAGTGTAGCTGACAAAAGGAGGTCAGTAATACCAATTATATCTGGAAGGGGTAGTTCTCAATTTGTTTTATATATTAATCAACATGTTTTTAGTGGGTTTGAAGAAGGAAAGAAATTAGAGAGAGACCTAACTTGTATGGTGCAGAAAGAGAACACTGAACGCAGGAATACACCACATACCAGAGCTGAATGAATTCACTAGAGGCAACTAGGAGTCCAGAGACGATTTGAAGAAACTTAAGCAAACCTCCATCCCACCTAGATACCTCATTAGTAGTGACAAATTCTGAGATATTGAAAATTGTTTTGGATCTGAATATATTAGGAATTGGCTTTTTGCTCACATTTTATTTGCTGTTTTAAATGACAGAGGAAAAACATAATTAAACTCAAGTGGCAGTATGTGGAGAAAGGAAGGGGACGAGAGAGGAGGCTTGGGAAGCTCTCACCCAGTGGCACAATGTCAGAGAATCTGGCATACTTCCTGGGTGAGGGCTCAGCGACAACTGGGACGTAACAAATGCAAGCAATATAATGTAATTGTGTGTACCCGTATAGTAATCTGAAACAAAAAAATAAAATAAATAAAAATAATTAAAAGACAAAAGGACCAGTGTCAGAAAATTAAGTTCTTGAACTTACCTTAGAATAAGTGCTACCTATCTCGTTGCTCTCTGTGGTCACACCTGAAGTACTCCTTTTGTCCATCTCGTGACTGAGATGACATCCTTTTGGCCATCTAGTAACTGTGATGACATTCAGCAGTAAGGTATGTTACACTTTTTCTAGGACGAGTTCACAAACTTAATTGCCAGACCTCCTGGTCATATGGCAGCTCGAGAAAAGCATTCCAAAATGGCTTTGGAGAGTAGACTGGATGCTGGCATCAGTGCATAGCCTCCCAAGAAGAAAACCTTGAGGGTGACTGTAATAATATTCTGCAATGAAGTATGTAGCATGTTTTCCAGGATGACCTTGAGAATTTAATTGTCTGACCTCACATTTATATCTCTATCTGCAAGAATCTAAATCCATATGTGTATTGACATTAATATATATATTTAATACCTTGCAAATATTTAAAATGTAAGCTTCTACGACTAAATTAGCTCAACCAGTGAAAGTAAACAGAATTACTATCAGGCTCTGAGACGTGTTCAGCAATTAAATATGTTATATAAATTATCAAAATGTATTTTTGGTGATTGAAAAGCACCTGATGAGTTAGAACATCACTAAACTATGGGAGTTTTTCCTTATAGAAATCTTCAATGATTTAAGTTTTATTTCTTCTTATCAAGTTTATTTTGCATGATATATTAAGTCAGTTCCTCAATGTAACAGTAGTTTGAATACAGTAGAGAAAATAACTGACCTGAAACTTTGTGAAAGAGATTAGGAATCCCATAAGTATATGGGAGATTTTTCTACTTTATACTTACTCTCAGTGTCATCACAAAGAGAAGAGAAACTTCAGGAATTATTCAAAAAGAGCCCATTAGAAAATATCTAACAGTCTAAAAACATGATAATCCTCGGAATATTTATTTTTATTTAAAAACATAAGGTCTGCGGCGTTTCATCCATGGGCAAATTTAGAAATTAAGTTACACCTCTTCAGATATAATCACCTCTCTCAGAATATTTCGGTACTACTTATTTGTTACTCTCTGAAAGACATCAAAGGATTATATTACCAGAAAAGAGGTAGAATTACAAGGAAATTTAATAGCTTCCTTTCCTTAAAAAAGGAAAATCCATGCAGGGAGCATGTAGATCAACGCATAAAAGTATTAGAGAATAGCCTATAAATAATTAGGTCAATAGCATTAAATTACCATATTCAGAAGCAAAAAAGATATTGTCTGTAAGGAACAGAAAATATGAGCCCATTATGGGGATTAATTCTAACTCCAAGCTGTTTGGTGAGGCGATGATGAATCTAAGCTGAAAGAATAAAGTCTAGAAAACTGTCTGGTTGCCTTGGAGATGGAAGACATCTGAGAAGACTCAGTGGGAGATAGCTTATCACACACTCTCAGGTTTACAAAAATAAAGAACTAATTATCCTCGTGATGCTCATGACAGCAACTGAGATGGAGAGTGTTCCATGTATGTGTCCCCATCCTAAATGCTTATGTCGAGAGTAGTAGGAGTTCCCCTTTTAAAGCTCTGTTCCATGGTGAGCAACGTTCACTGATCTGCTCCTAGTGCTCAGCTCAGTCAGTTGACTGCCATTAATGTGGGTGGAATGAATCCCTGGAGGAAGGAGTAACTTCAGAAAAAGGTAAAAAGGCAGAGAGACAGAATTGGCTTCATTATAATTGAGTTAAACTGATAATGCTGAGAGACTACAGGGAGGATGAGTTGCTGAAGTAATTCCTGTGAACGAGACAGTGAGGTGAATGGAGTACCTTCCTTTGCTTCAATAAGACCCTGATAGCATCTTAATCAACATACGAAGTGACTGAACATGTTCTCTTCATGAAACACTTAATAAACATTTATTATGTAATGGACAGCCCATTATTTAGTAAATATTAGGCAAATTCAAATTTGCAAATAAAACAAGGACAGGCTGGGATTTTGGAGATCTGTGTTGGATCGTGGCAATGTGAGCTGACTTAGAATATCATTGCTATAATCTGAAAGTTTTTATCCACTCTGCCTCCGGATTTCAAACACTAAAACCAAATACCAACCTAATAATATCAAAAGGTGGGACCTTTGAGAGGTGACAAGTTTATGGTAACCAAGCCCATAGCGAGAAAGGAATTAGTACCCTTATAATTGAGTGAATGGCGTTAGTATCCTAAAAGTTGAGTCCCTAAAGGGGGCGTGTTCTAGCTTACCTGTGAGAAGTGGGGAGTTGACACCTGCAACATGGGAAAGGGCCCTTTCAGAACCTTATCTTAGTGATCTTAAATTTCCCAGCCTCCAGTTTTAATGACAAATAAATCTGTGTGGCTTATAAGCTATCCAGTCTGTGGAATTTTCTTGTAACACCCCAAATTAACTAGGATAATCACCATCTATCTGGGCCTTGCATGCCATGAAAGGTTTCTCTGAAAGGATAAACCATAAAATACTACACCATCTATCTGGGCCTTGCATACCATGAAAGGTTATTTAAAAGGTAAACCATAAAATACTACATGTTTATTCTTGAACAAAATGCTAGGATAATCTAGAATAAACACCCTTCTTTCTTCCCCCCATCACTTACAATAATTATTTTTAAGAATACTGTTAGTAATAAATCATCTAATTAAAAAGAATTATTTGTAAAGGTTGCTATTTTTTTCCAAATGGAATAATACACATATCTTCATGTGCAAATATATTTAATTTCTTTGCAAAAATTTTGCCTAATAACAAATTTCCTAGAAGCAAGACCTGAGTGAAGAAGTTTTAATTCCATTTGGAAGGCAGAATGGGCAGGTGAAGATTAGTGTTAGTTTGATCCCACAGGAAAAGTTAGAACAAAAATTGTACTGAGTGGCAGACTCAGCTGGGCTCAACAAGACATAAATGCTTCTCTTCATTTCCCTGGCCATCCCTTTTTGGGAGGAGCGGAGAGGGTACAGAGTTTGTGGCAGAAGTGGAGTTGGATGGAGGGGCGGATAACATTCCTATGAGGCATCTCACATTGTCCAAAGGCATAGCAAGAAATTCTGCTGGCTTCAAAAGAGTAGACCAGATCCCTGTCAGTTCTAAACTACTCTGACGGTGATGTTCTAGGTGACAGAATCAGTGTTGTCCCTAGGCCCTGGCCCAAAGGTGTGAAACATAAAAGTTAGCTGTCTTGTTATAAACAGGACATATATTCAAAACAAAAGTGAATTTGAAGTGAAGAACCTAAGAGCTTGAAGGATAAATTATTGAACCTCATGAAATTAAAAATAAAGATAATCAGAATGTTTTAGATTCCTCTGATGGTTGACATAGTCTATGTAAATATAATACTCTATTATTAACTACAACTGAAAAAAAAAGATTATAATTCTTAAATAAGGCTAATATATTAGAAAGAGTCTTAAATTGAATTCAGACAAGGACATGACTTTATGTCTAGAGATTTTATTACCATAGACATGGAACCAGGCTAATTTATCGCAACCTGCCAATCTTGTTTGTCCTTATGTAATGAAAGCCCAATCTGGCAGAAAACTATAGCTCTAAATTTACAGTAATCTATGAATTATTGCAAAGTGTTTCTGGATTTAGGATTCCATGATCCACAAAGTTGACACACGGAGTCTGGTCTCAGCATATAATATACACAAGTTGGAAAACAAAAATAATTTAAAAGTTATTTACACCCGTTTGTCTCCTCTCCCTGAGGCGACTGTGTGTAGACGTGACATTCCTTCTGCCTTTTCTTCCCTCTTTCCTCACCGAGCAGATATCCTTGAGCTTTCTTCATCTCTCCTTTCACTTACTTATTACTGCCCTGTTCTCTTTTACCACTGGTTTTATGTTACATACTTCAAAATAACCAGTTTGACAAGGTGAGAAAATGCACAAAAAGAATGGCATTGGTAGAAAGCAGAGGCGGGCAGTGATGGCGACATAGAATCTCCGTTCTAGGATAACTCACACTTCCATGTGTCTTCCGGATAAATTTGGTATTAATAAACTTTTAGTAGCAATAACGTTTGGCCATATAGGATTGTGAGTTTTATAATAATTTTTCTCTTCCTCTTGTTTCCCCACCCGGGGGGAAATGTATAGGGAACCCCCAGATGCATATCTTGAGAAAGAAATAGCCTGATATATAGCTGAAAAGGAAAAAATTTATTCTGTATTATAAATGATAATACTTGGTTTTATGTACACAGGTGTCTAAACTTTTTAAAACTCATTTGTGAGAAGGAGAGCATTAGGAAAAAGGAAGGAATATTCATTTATTCTGTAAAAATTCATATTTCATTCTTTCTAAAATCATCAGCTGTTTTAATTTTATTATTGGTATTCTTGAAGGGGCAGGCAAGTACAGAATACAAACTGAAAATGACCCCAGGAGAATACCAAGTGAAAAGTTTTACTTCAAGCACAAGAGGGAACTGGATAGATAGTTAAAATCTTACGCAAGACTTTATTTATAATTGAATACTCCAAAATTTATTTACTTTGCATATTGTAACATAATTGTTCTATTTTGACCAGAGGGAATATGACAATACTGAGAGTGGTAATTAAAAGAAGAGGACATTATTTCCCTGGGTTGAGTGCTGTGGCATCACAGCTCACAGCAACCTCCAACTCCTGGGCTTAGGTGATTCTCTTGCCTCAGCCTCCCGAGTACCTGGGACTACAGGTGCCCACCAGAGCACCCGGCTATTTTTTTGTTGCAGATTCACTGGGGCCAGGTTGGAACCCACCACCCTCCATATATGGGGCTGGCTTCCTTGTGATGAACATGAACGTGGTCTTTCCAGGAAGAGATTCACCAGGAGCTTGATTGACCACACTGGCCATTGGATGATGAAAAGAGAAGATTCTAATAGTTGGCCTATAATGGTTGTCTGTTATTCATGAACATTTGGTAAAGTCTTACTAAAAGCCGCAATCTTTTCTCAACTCTGCCATAGAGACATATGGGGAAAGTCCACTCCACATTATTGACGCAACATAAAACAAGTGTGGAGAGAAATGGGACCACCACAACAACAGCGGCAGCCTGGGGAATGCCATCAATCCCATGAAAGAGGTGGTCACCAGAGCAGGATCCAGATGTCACAGAAACCGTAGCATGTGACCAGCGACAGAGCAGGAAAAGAATCACCTCTGTGGACCCTTTACTAATATATACAGAATGAAACCATTCGAGACCCAGCACTCTCTAAGAAATTGCTGCTAGGGGAGCTCTGAATCTACAGTCTAAGAGAGACAGATAGCTCAAAGCTATCTTGGATAATATCTGTTTTGTCCATCACTGTAACTAAAGCAGTGCCTACAGTGTATGAGACTAAATCCATATTTGTGAATGAATTTCCAAGGAAATGAAAAATAATTGAGCTGTGAAAAGAAATTTTAGCCACATGCTGGTGTGAGATAATAGACACACCTGCTACATAAGGAAACTGCAGTTTTTCACGCAATGCTTTGATTCCTCTGCAGCTGAATACAATTCTAAATGAATTATATTGAATTCTGCCAAAGATTGCTTCAGCTAAATAAACAAATAATGTAGTCTGTTGGGGATTTTGACACTCAAATAGAGTCATTTCTATTTTATTGGAAATATAATCTTCATACCAGTGGAGTCTGTTGTTACACCTTTAGCAAAGTTATGTTTATTATACCCAGATTTAAATGTTATGATTTGTCTCAGAATACTTACACTAATGTTTCCACACATTTGCACCAATGTAGTCCAACATTTGACTACACATTAGTCAAAAGTTCTATCAAAATGATGCATTGTTATAGATTAAATGTAAAAGTGACCATAGTGGCTCAAGCAGCTAAGGCACCAGCCACATACACCTGAGCTGGCAAGTTCAAATCCAGGCTGGGCCTGCCAAACAACAATAAAGGCTGCAAGCAAAAAATAGCCAGGTGTCGTGGCCAGTGCCTGTAGTCCCAGCTACTTGGGAGGCAGAGGGGAGGAAAATCACTTGAACCAGGGCTCGGCGCCTATAGCTCAACCGGCTAAGGCGCCAGCCACGTACACCTAAGGTGGCAGGTTCAAATCCCCAGCCCAGACCCGCCAAACAACAATGACGGCTGCAACCAAAAAAATAGCTGGGCATTGTGGCGGGCGCCTGTGGTCCCAGCTACTTGGGAGGCAGAGGCAAGAGACTCGCTTGAGCCCAGGAGTTGGAGGTTGTTGTGAGCTGTAATGCCACGGCACTCTACCCAGGGGGACAACTTGAGGCTCTGTCTCAAAAAAAAAAAGAAAAAAGAAAAAGAAAATCACTTGAACCCTGGAGTTAGAGGTTGCTGTGAGCTGTGATGCCAAAGCACTCTACCCAGGGTGACAGCTTGAGGCTCTGTCTCAAAAAAAAAAAAAAAAAAAAAGTGACCATATTCTACTTCTCATCACAGGTAAGGTTCAACATGAATAAGTAAGTATAGGGTTTCCCCAGGTCGTATTGACAGTTATTCCAAGACTTGGTTTATTTTAGAAAAGCAGCATAGTAGAAGCTTATTTGTCACACAGATTCAAAGTATCAACTGAGCCATGTACAAGATTTGATCTCAGGAAATTCCCATATTATTGAAGGCTCTAAGAGGCTATGTTTGATGATAGTATTACAATCAATCATAGTTCAGTGCTCCTTCATTTGATTAGCACCCCTAGGAGTTTTCATTACATGTGATTTCAAGCTAAGCATTATGAAATATAAGCTTGATGATCCATAAACGGGACAACTCTGTTCCAGCTTGCCCTTGAGGAGTTTGGATACCTGTTTGAACAAATATGGTAGTCTGGGCAAAGGCTTGGCTGCGATGAGCAATATGTGTGGAGATGCCTGGGTCTTGAGAACTGAGACTATCAAATCTCTCCTTTTGGTGTGAACAAGAAAGAATTTTTGAACGACCTAAGTATATGCAATTTTTATTAAGATGAGTAGAATTTTAAGAATTTTACTCAATTCACTTCCTGCTACCAAAAATATGGGGGTTTGAATAAACAATTTGAATATATTATCTTTGTTCAAACATTTCTAAATGTATTGATAGGTTGGAGCTTGAGCTTCCACATAAATGAGAAAAGTCCTCATGAACTAAATATTAATCTCCTATTTGCAAAGTTAATTGTATGAATTCATATAAATGCATAACAAATTTGGAAAGAATATGTATCATATAATTAATGTGCTATTTTTTATAAAATGTAGTAGTACATTACAAATTACAATATACCATAGATCGTCCATAGTTGACCACCTCCCTACATTGGCCAGCTCCTTAAATTGACCTAATTTTCTTGGACCAGATATGCACCCCTTGTACACATCAATACAGTGGGACTAGACCCTTATGTTGACCATGTTCATACGTTGACCAGTTTGTTACAGTACCTTGGGTGGGTCAATGTACTTAATTTGATTTGTATTATCTTTTGTGAAAATGTGACTAAACTATACAATTTTACCAGAGAAAATTTAATTAATTCATTTATTTTTACATTGCAATATCATTTACTTTCTTCAGAACAAGTAATTAATGGGATTACTACGACTCTTCAGAATTATATAATTTTTTACCACTGTTTTTAGACTTTTTTATAGTTCCAAGATATAATTTATTTTTAAAATTTCATTTCCTCTTTCATTGAAAATAATTGCTCTTATGTATTGGGTTCAGTGTGAAGTCTCCCTACCCACATACATTACATAATGATCAATCAGGCTGTTTAGCATGTTAGCATGTCCTTCAACTCGAACATGTGTCATTTCCTATGCTAAGTATGCTCAAAATCTGCTCTTCTTGTTATTTTGAAATATATAGTAACTGTACATGTTAACTACAGTCACCCTCCTGTGCAGTGGAACCCTAGAATTCATCCCTCCTAACTAACTGTAACTGTGCCCATTGACCACAATCTCCTCATCTCCTCTCCCCGCTCCCCAACCAACATCTGATAACCACTATTCTGCTCTGTGCTTCTATGACATCAGCTTTTTATAGATTCCACAAATGAGTGAGATAAGGTGGTATTTGTATTTCTGTGAATGGAATATTTTACTTAACACGATATGCTGCAAGTTCATCTGTGTTGTCACAAATGATGTAATTCTTTTCTTTTTCTTTTTTTATAGGTGAATAATACTCGATTAATGTGTGTATAGACCACAATGTTCTTTATCCATTCATACACTCATATGCTGTTGGTTGGTTCCATATTTTGACTATTAAGAATGGTGTTTCATTAATCAGAGGAGTGCAAGCAGCTTTTTGACATAATGATCTCAATCCCCAGTTTGGTTTCTGGATCATACAGTCGTTCTACTTTGAATTTTTTAGGAACCTCCACATTGTTTTCCATAAAAGCTTTACACCTTTATATTGCCAACACCAGTCTGTAAGGGCTGCATTCCTCCACATCCATGCTAGCATTTGGTATTGTCATTGTTGTCTTTTTGTTTACAGCCATTCAAGTTGGGGTGAGGTGCTGTCTCACTGTGGCTTTGATTTGTACGTCTATGTTGATGCGTGAAGTTGAGTATTTTTTCATGTACTTTGACTATTTGTTTTCTTTTGAGAAATGTCTCTTCAGGTCTTTTGCCCATTTTAAAAACAAGATTATTTGGGGGGGTGTTTGTTTGCTATTGAATTATTTGTATTCCTTATATGTTTTGGATATTAACTCCTTGGCACAGTATAACTGGTGAATATTTTCTCCGATTCCATTTCTTAACTTTGTTGATTGTTTTCTTTGTTGTGAATAAGCTATTTCATTCATTGGAACCCCATTTATCTAGTTTTTATTTTGTTGGCTGTGCTTTTGAACTGTTAGCCAAAATATCCCTGTCCAGGCCAAAGTCCTATAGCATTTTCTTTATCAACATTTTCTTCCAGTAGTTTCTTAGTCTCAGAGCTTATATTTAAGCTCTCCAGCTATAAAACTTCTAGAAAGAAAACTAGAGGAAACTCTTCTGGACAGTGGTCTGGACAAGCAAATAATTTGTTACAAAGACATCAAAAGGACAGGCAACAAAAACAAAACAAACAATAAGACTTGATTAAAAAAAAAAAAAGACCTTCTCTACTGGAAAAGAAATAAGCAACAGAGAAAACTGAAAATCTGCAGAATGGGAGAAAATGTTTGCAAACTATACATCTGACAAGGGATTGTTATCCAGAATTTACAAGAAAGGCAATCAACTCAGCAACAGCAACAATTTAAAAAAAAATAACCCCATTAAAAGTGGTCTGAGGAAATAAATAGAAGTTTTTCAAAAAAGAAATATGACCAGCAAGCATTGAGCACAATGTTTAACACCACTGATCATCAGAGAAATGCAAATTAAAAGCACAAGGAGAGATCATCTTTGCTTATCAGAACGGCTATTGTTAAAAGGGAAGATAAATTAACAGATGCTGGTGAGGATACAGAGAAAAGAGGTGCTTATCCACTGTTGGCGGGAGTGTCAATTAGGCTTCTGTGGAAACAGTATGGAGAGTTCTCAAAGAACTACAGATCTACTCTGTGATCCAGCAATCCTGCACTGGTTATCTACCCAGAAAAAAAAAAAAAAACACCTGCAATAGTATTTTTATCACAGCAAAATATTTCTCACTGTAAATATCTTTACTAGTCACAATAGCAAAAATATGGAATCAACCTAAGTACTCATCAGCAGAGAATTGGATTAAAAAATGTGGAATATGCACCATGGGATGCTACTCAGCTATAAAAAGAAGGAAATACCGTCTTTTGCAGTGAAAGCCATGATCTCATTATCTTAAGTAAAAACTCACAGAAAGACAAAGATAGTATGTTTTGTCCTATAAATAGGATCTAAATAATGTATTCACCAGGAGGTTGCGTCTGGGACAATGGACGGGAGACTCAGAAGGGTGGTGGTGAGTGGCAGGGGATTGTGTGATGGGGGTGCTTAGTTGGTCCCCCAGTGTTGATGCTTCAGTGATAGTTGCACTGAAGGCCTTACCTTCACTACTACACAACATAATGCAGCAAAATTGCATTTGTACTCCATGAATACATATATACAAGTAAAAATAAATTGGAAACATTTAGAGGGCTTTAAGCTGTTTTGAATTGACTTTTTGTAAATGGTAAAAGGTTGGGGGGTCTTTTCATTCTTTTGCATGTGGATATCCAATTGTCCCAGTATCATTTGTTGAAAAAACCGTCCTTGGTGGTTTTGGTGCCCGTGTTGCTGTATTAACATCTGTGCATCTGGTGAAACAGTTTCCTCTTACAGTTTTATAGCGTGCTATCAGAGGGAAAGATTTCTGCCTGCAGGTAGTTCTAGGGTGTCGATTCAGTGGGGTACATTTGCTTTGTTTTCAGACAGACCCAGGCTTGTACTCGCTGTGAAGCTTCTTTAGCTGTAGACAACATGAGCAATGCTTACACGGGGCTCCCCTGCCTCGGGAGCAGGAGTTTGTGCAGCTGCTGCACCTGAACTCTCATGAGGTCGGGCCACTAGGCTCCTCCACACTGGGCTGGACTACCTGTTACTTGCAGAGCAGGATATCATGTGGGGTAGAAAGTCAGGGTTATGGTCCACTGGACCTAGGCTTTGAATAGCCAGGTTAGGGTACTATAGCTGCTAGAGTTAGGGCACTGCAGCCACTGTGGTGTCTCCTGGGCAATCTCTTCCCAGGGGAGTAGGAAGATGTGGCTGCCTGGCTGGGGAGTGAGTGGTGCACAGTTAAGTATGGAGCCTCCAAGATGGGTAGGTGGCAATGGAGCCTCCAAGATGGGTAGGTGCAGTGATGACTGGTGCTGGGAGCAGGACTCAGTCTAGCAGGGCTTCTGGTCTCCAGGAGCTTCTGTATGGCAGCAGGATGGATCAGCAGGAGGGACAGGGGCACAGCACGTGCTCCTTCCTTGGAGGAATGCAGCTCTGTCAACTGCATGCAGCTCCCCTCCCTAGACTGGGCTCAGAGCCTGTGAGGATTGCAAGGTACTCCAGCAGCAAAGACTGCAGATGTTCGGGGAATTGATGGGAGTGACCGTGGGCCAAGTGCCTCCCTGTTCCCCACAGGGAGAGGCCTTCCAGGTGACCCAGCAGTATAGATGGGGCAGCAAAGGCAAAGCAGTTATATTCCTTTACTATGTGGTCATCCCAGTGCCTGTGTTCCCAGGGTCTCCATCACTTATCTGTTGTACTTCCTCACTCCTCATGTATTCTAGTCAAAATGTGGCTGTTCAGTCATTGTTTTGGTCCTTTCTGCAAGTATAGGATAAGTCAGCTATCTTGCTGAAATTGCAAGATCATTTCCTAATGCAGCAAAATTTTACAGCAAACATTAACACAGGTGAACATACGTCAGACTGATCATAGTACAATAATTCCATTAGAATTATGTTTTTTCCAAATTAACTGTATCATCACAGCATAGGTAACATATACTACTTGATTAATTTTTTAATCTACTCTCTGAAAATTATCACACATTTATATATGATAATGGTAAAATTACATAATTTAAAAAATTATCCTGTACATTTTACTAACTTGAGCTTGATCAACAACAAATACCATTGGGGGGAGAGTTTCCTTTGCAACAATAACTCAAATAAGAGAAAATTTATTTTTAAGTGACAACTGTTATCTTAGTATTTGAAGTAGCAAATAGAGGATATTCTCAATTTAAAATGTTTATGTATTCAGCACTGTCATTTTGAACATAATGTAATCTATATGTGTGTATGAATATATGTGTGCACGCATGTGTGCGTATATATGTGTGTGTCTAATAGTCCAAGGAAATAACAAAAATTGATTCTGTTTAGTCATACTTGGCTACGCACCCACTTATGCTTCAAATTTAAACGTTAATTCTGAAAGCTATGTATCCAGTATGAAGGAAGTTTTTCTGAAGTACAAGTAGAGCAAAATTTGAACAATGGAGGAAAGAGTAACAACAAAAATTTATAGGCTATTCAGGACCACGTATGGAGCCTCCAAGGGCTCAGTATCAGACTATGATTATGTCTTAGCATAGGATTCTAACTACCATCAAGGTCCCCTTCTATTGAACTCATACTTTCTAGGGCTTTGGGAAGTAAAAAACAGGCTGTTATAAATTACTTAACTGATTTTGTAACAATGTATATATTTGGGGACTAATACTATTCACTACATTGTCTTTAAATTATAAAGGCCAGCTGGGTGCCTGTGGCTCAAGTGGCTAAGGCGCCAGCCACATACACTTGGACTGGCAGGTTTGAATCCAGCCTGGGCCTGCCAAAGAACAATGATGGCTGCAACCAAAACATAGCCAGGTGTTATGGTGGGTGCCTGTGGTCCCAGCTACTTGGGAGACAGAGGCAGGAGAATCACTTGAGTCCAGGAGTTGGAGGTTGCTGTGAGCTGTGATGCCACAGCACTCGACCCAGGGCAACAACTTGAGGCTCTGTCTCAAATAATAATAATAATTATATGTATATATATATGAATAAATAAATAAATAATAAGGGCTATAAATTTACTATGTAGAATGAACCAATCTAGTGACAGTGTATAAAAATTGTATTTTTCCTTTGAAATTAAGGTATTAGGGGGAAGGGTTTTTGTTTTTCTGGCTTAGATTTCTACAACTGGTTTATCCTCAGGCTTCTTAAAAGTTAAAATATCCCAATATGCTTAAATGAAATTGTAACCCATCAGGTTTCTGTCAAATGCTGTAAAGGATATAAGAGTGTACTGTACTCAAATATTCAACAAGTTACCCAGCCAATCTCATAATTGTTGGTATAAGACACAGACACCTGGGATTAGAGACAAGGACTTTTTCTGTGCCTTTGTCCCACGTGGTGACCTGAAGAGGGCTAGATGACACATATGTACACAGTAGAAAAATGTTACACAATGCCACTGATGGCTCAGAGAACCCATATTTTATATAATAAGCCTGCTTGCCCTTTTCTCTGGAAGAACTTATGTTACATCTCTGTCTTTCAAAGTTGGATACAATACAGATATCTTAAAAAAATAATCCAGATTAAAGTATCTATGCCTTGCTAATAAGAAATATAAAATACTTACATAAATTTATATGCCATAATTGTTTACTGTTTCTTTGCTTTGTGTACTTTGCTTTTATGTTTTTCCCTGCCAGACATTTCTTCTAGATCTTTTTCTTTAGAAAAATTGTCCTTCTTGTTAGCTATTTTTGCCATCTTCCTAGGTGTTACTTTTGCCATTCTTCTAAGTTTACTCTCCAGTTTCAGACTTTCTTGTCAGCCTACTGACATCTCTGGCAACCTTTGACAGACTAACCATTCTCGCCATAAGGCACTGACAAGATAATCAAGTCCCCATGTCAGGAGCAGGCTGTATTCCATCCTGTTATATAGCAAACCAATCCATTGGGGGGTTCTTTAAAGTTACTTTCTGCATGTCTTTTCTTAATGTGCTGCTTAAACCCACTTCCGTATTCATGGAGCACATTTTTTAAATGCACATTTGTATAAATTTCTGATTTTGTTGGTGTTGTATTTTGATCCTTATGCAGGAGTCCAGAACCCTTCAGTTCCAACTGTCTAGACAGTCGTATGAACCATTTTATTATCCACAAAGAAGCTGGCATGCTATCAATATTCCTAAAACATAGTCTATGTCTTACAGGTGTTAGCAGGTGTTTATGTGAAAGCTTTCAAGTGAAGGCTGAGAATAAAGCATAAAGAGAATTTGAGGAGAATAAAGCATAAAGAGAGTTTGAGGGCATCTTGGTTATAACTGCAACATGGGATCACTACCATCTTATTTCTAACTTTTATTATTGACTGACAGGAATAGGTAAGCCCCACTCCTGTGAGAACAAGATGAGATGAATGTTTTTCACCGACTTCTGGATTTGTTTTCTGTACTGAAATAAATTCTAGTCACAGACAACAGTAGCTGTCTTGAACATACACACTTCGTTTACCTCCCTTAACATTTTCCCAGTCTCTACTTGTGTTTTTCTTTTTTTCTTCTTCTTTATTTTTTAGAGACAGAGTCTCACTCTATCACCCTTGGTAGAGTGCTGTGGTGTCACAGCTCACAGCAATGTCCAACTCCTGCACTTCGGTGATCCTCTTGCCTCAGCCTCCCAAGTAGCTGGGACTACAAGTGTCCACCACAACACTTGGCTATTTTTTTGTTGCAGTTTGACTGGGGCTGTGTTTGAACCCACCACCCTTGGTGTATGGGGCTGGTGCCCTACTCACTGAGCCACAGTCGCCACCCTCTATCTGTATTTCTCACCCACGTAATTAATACTCCATTTGTAATTCTTGTCTCAGACTCTCCGTATGGAGCACTCCCATGAGGAATAGGATCTATCACATTCCCTTTCCATCTCAACCACACTATTTTCTACTTATCTATTACATGAAAATAAATTTCAATGTATTTTCTTCCAAATCTATAGGATATACACATGTAAAATAAATCAAATTGCTGCAGGATATGGTATTTAAGGAATATAAATATATATCCTGATATAACCCCTCTCTTTGTATAAAACATATATATAATATATATAGGAACATCGCATACACATGAACAAAAACTTTCACTCCTTTTGCATTGTTATGGTGATTACCTGAAAAGACTCTCTTAATAATCTAGAATGATGAGTAATCAGGCTTTCTGCAGGAAGTGTATTAACAGCCTTTGTATGATATGCCCAAAATGTTAACTGCATGAATTATTACACTGATGAAATTAAGTCTATACTAAAATATTGTATTCATATTCTAGATTACTGGCCTAATTATTTCCTAAGTGAGATCATACATCATTTTGGAAATTTTTTGTGGACAAGGTACTGAAATATGTGTATTGAGTAAATGATACTGTTTAATACTTCCTTAGTACTTTGTTATTCTATAAATAAAACACATAAAATTTCAGACTACAAACAAAGGTATTTTCTCAAAATAACAATATATCCATCAAACACTCAACATGTATATTTAAAGTGAAAATGAAACAGCATTTTAAAGTAAGCCTTATTCCTTTATCTCAAGGAATATTCTTGGAACCCTAATATGTCAGTTATAAAGATGGAAGCCAAAATTATATGTCAAAGATATATCACATATTAATGAATGCTCTTACAAAAATAACCTACATAGCACAAGATAAAAGCTTTTTTGATCATTTGAGAAACACTTTTCTTGATACTGATAATGGTGAATTTAAAATCTAGTAAGATTAATACCAGGATAATTTAATTTTTATTAATAGTTTTCTAGCAGTTCATTTTGAAGATATTAGAGATTATTAAGGGGTACAACAATCACAGTATCTGCCTTTGAGGTTATAGGACTCACTTAACATACGTTGATTGAGTATTTACTAAGTCAAGCACTATTGTGAGTACTACAAATATTTAATTTTTACTAACTACTATGATAAACTATATAAAGCACCGCTTTGAGTTTCATTATTTAAATTGAAAAGAGTTTTGTGTACTGAATATTTACCAATTCTCAGTGTTCATATGGTAAGAAGTAAAAATCTTATTAATTTATTTAAAATTTCAAATTAATATGGGGGTACAAATTTTTAGGTTACATTGTCTCACTTCCAGAGTAAAGCTCCAGTTGTAAAAGAGTCCTTCACCCAGGGAGCGTGTTACACACCCTCACAATGGAACGTTAGGTGAGATCCTGCCTCATGCCCTCCCTCCTTCTGTCAATCATCTTCTCCTCTCCTCCGTGCCTCCTTCTACCCCTGTACTAGACTACATTTGTGTTTTATTGCTCATATGAACATGTAATTATTTATATGTTGGTTTTACATTAGTATGGAGTACATTGGATATTTATTTTTCCATTCATGCAATACCTAAGAAGAATATATTTCAGGCCAGGTGGAATAGCTTATAGCTATAATCTTAGCACTTTGGGGTGCTGAGGTGGGCAGATAGCTTGAGCTCACAAATTCATGTTCAGCTTAAACAACAGTGGGACCTAGTCTCTAAAAATAGTTGGAGATTGTGACAGGCACCTATAGTCCCAGCTACTTGGGAGGCTGAGGCAAGAGGATCACTTGAGCCCAAGAGTTTGAAGTTGCTGTGAGCTATGATGCCGCAGCACTCTGCCAAAGGCAACAAAGTGAGACTCTGTTTAAAAAAAAAAAAAAAAAGAATGTATTTCAACTCCATCCAGGTAAATGTAAAAGACGTAAAGTCTAAAGTTTCCATCTTTTTATGGCTGAATAGTATTCCATGATAAACATATACCACAGTTTGTTAATCCATTCATGGGTTGATGGGCACTTAGGCTGCTTCCATGACTTGGTGCTGATGAACTGAGCCACAGTAAACATTTCCGGTGCAAATGTCTTTGTGGTAAAAAAAAATTTTGTTCTTCTGGGTAGATACCTAGTAATATGATTGTGTGATCAAATGGAATTTCTACTTTTATATCCTTCAAGATTCTCTATACTTCTCTCCGAAAAGGCTGTATTAGTTTGCAATCCCACCAGCAGTGTAGAAGTGTTCCCTTCTCTCCACGTCCACACTGGCATTTGGTATTTTGGGACTTGGTAAATGTGGGCTAATCCTGCTGGTGTTAGGTGGTATCTTAAGAGTTTCCGGTGTCTTGCAGTGGAGGCAGGGTCCTTTAAGACCTGTGGAAACTGCTGCAATCGACTGGGCAAAATGAGAATAAAAGTAGTGAGAAATAAAGGAACAGGACAAAGGAACAGAGTTTTAAAAAGTGTGGGCATAGGCGTCTACCACCAGCTTGTGTGGCTTCAGCCAATGGCCCTGAGTGTTTGTTCTACTCAGTTTATTGAAGGCTATTTTCTTGTTTAACCAAGGGGGTAAGCTGAGCAAGGGAACAAAAATGTCGGCAGTTTCTATGAGTAAGCATTTTAGTTTTTATTTTATCTATACTCATTAATGTAAAGGGTCTGAGCAACCTTATGAAATCTGGAACCTGAAACTTTTGTGTGGGCCTCCTCCTGTTTGTGGTCTGGAACACCAATCCCCTGAGGAAGGTTAGACCCCTCTAGTTTCTCCAAGGAGCAGATGTGGTGGCATCAGTTCTCCTCTAAAGAATTGGTGGAAAAGAGGAATTTTCTCCTAATCTCTACCCAGAGGTATTTGCCTCCATGGTTAGGGTACAAGCCCTCATGTCTATACCTCAATGCTCCAGCTAGTCTCTTGATCTCTGCCCTGGCTGTTGGTGTGGTGGCAGCTGGCAGAGGAACCAGGTGTCTGGAGGGAAGGCAAGGGGAGGTCCACTTGTTGGAGGCTTTAGTAGCCAGAGCAGGGGACCACTGCTAGGGAGACACCAGGGCCTTTGTGTCTCCTTCCCCTTGGGCTGAACAGGGAACCCCCATTTCCTGTGCCTAGGCCAATTTCATGTAAGTTTCCTAGGCCTCAATTCTGTAAATAGACTGTGTCCATTCACTGATACATTCATTCACCTTGCCCCAGGGGAAAGAACCATGTCCATTCATTTCCTGGCCTATAACTACAAGGAATCCATGTGACTATATATACCCCTGGACAAGGAGCCAGGAGAGAAACAGAGACAGGGAGAGAGAGAGCTTCCCTAATCCCCGCCAACTTGGGTTTTTTATCTCTGCCAGGAGGAGCTTTGGTGTTCTTTTATTCTTTTCTGTAAATAGATCTTGACTTACCACTGATCTGTGGGCCATGAATTCATTCCTTGAATCACAGAGACCAAGGACCTACTGAAGTCAAAATTCCAGAATCACTGACAAGACCCAGCAGGGGTGTTTGCAACCTGTATTTCTCACAGGCCCGGCTTTCCATAAAAACAAAAACTGCCCAGACAAATAATTAAACTATTATCTTAAAAGCTGAATTGTTTTTATTCTGCCTTCCTTAGTGTATTTCAGTTTTTCCTCTTTTCTGAGAGAGTTTTCCCTTGCCAAGAATGGGGTCTTTGTTCCCCATTCTCCCTGTTGATGCAGGACAAGGGCATCATGACTTGCACCTTAGCCCTGGACCTATTGACGTTAGAGCAGAGGGAGGAACCTGCTTGACACATGGTGGACACCTGTGGGGAGACACTGGCACCATGCTATCTCTTCCACATCCACTTCTAGCTAGCTGCCTTGCTGTCTCCTCAGCATGCACTCCTGACTGGTCAATTTCATGTCAGTTTCCAAGGCCTGAGAGCTCATTGGATAGCTGGCTGTAATTGACAAGGACTCAAGCCCTAAGTATCAACATTGACTTCCTGCAAAACAACCCCTCTGCCACTATATAAGCCCCTGAGCAAAGAACCCCAGCACAGACCTCAAAGAGCTTGTTCCCCTCCTGGGCTCTCTCTGCAAGGAGGTTTGGTTCTTTGTGATTGTTGTAATTCTTGTATCTTTAAATAAATCTTGACTTACTGCTGATCCTGTGGTCCATCGATTCATTCTTTGAATCGAGACCAAGAGCCTGGAATCTTGGTATCACTGTGAGAGTGGTTTTGATTTCCATTTCTTTGGTGGTTAAAGACGGTAAGCATTTCTTTGCATGTGTTTGCTGGCCATTTGTCTGTAACTTCAGAGAAATTTCTGTTCAAATCTCTTGCCCACTTATAGAGGGAGCACTTTTTTATTGTTTAAGTTCTCTGTAAATTCTGTTTATCGGGAGATTGTCAGATTCATAAGATGCAAAAATCTTCTCCCATTCCAAAGACTATCTGTTTGCTTTGTTTGTGGTACCCTAAGCTTTTTAGCTTGATCAAGAAATAAAAATCTTGACACTAAGTTGATACAGGTATATATTACTTCAAAACTTAATAGTTGAATAAAAATTATAAACAATTTATAAGGATTTGAATATATGTTCAGGAATGAATTTTGAAAAAATATATCCAACTTTTTCTTTTCTTTTTTTTTTTTTTTAAGACAGAGCCTCAAGCTATCCCCCCTGGGTAGAGTGCCATGGCATCACACTCACAGCAACCTCCAACTCCTGGGCTCAAGTGAGTCTCCTGCCTCAGCCTCCCAAGTAGCTGGGACCACAGGCTCCTGCCACAACGCCTGGCCATTTTTTGGTTGCAGCCATCATTGTTGTTTGGCGGGCCAAGCTGGGGATTTGAACCTGCCACCTTAGGTGTATGTGGCTGGTGCCTTAGCCGCTTGAGCCACAGGCGCCAAGCCAAAAATATATCCAACTTTTTCTAAACCAATAATATGCCTTGGCAAAGTGCTTCCATTATTTGCAACCCATCCTAAGCTAGTCATCAAAAATGCATACACATTTACGTACAAAAAGTCTTCTGAATCATTATTTATAACATTGTAAAAAAAAAGGTAATTTAAAGAGTAATAACAGAATACTGCACAAAATGAAATATTCATAAAAGCAGAATACTCTTAATAACTAGCAGTTATTAAAAATCATGTTTTAGAATACCTGATGTGAGATCATTTGTGGTATATGAATACTGATATAATTTATGAAATGTATTATAGTGTAATAACCAGCTTTTAAGAATATGTATATATTCACATAAAAACATTTTTAAAGAAACACCACACAATACCACATTCCTCCCAATTTCTGAGCATCCTTTAAAAATTCATTTTTTCAAATGTCATTTGAGAATTTTTGTACAAATCAAATGTTCTATGATGCGTTCTTGTTAGTTTTTAAATAAGATTTAATGTTTTATTTAAATAATGTATAGGAAATACAAATTGTGTTGTTCAAACTGAAAGAAAATTTGGTTACTGCAGTGTATAAGTGTAGTTATCATTTATTGTGACTTGACACTGAACAGATAACTTTCTTGTTACAATTTCGCAGATCGTCTTTACATTAATCCAAGGAAGCGATTATGTCGTGCTCTAAGTCTATCTTTTTTTACAAACGAAGATTTTGAAGCTGAGAGCTATTTATTGCTCTAATTAGTGACTTAAATATTATTGCTTTCGTTTGCCTCAAACAAATATATTTTCACAGTTACATATACTGAACTACATATTGAATTATTTTATTAAAACGTCTTCATAAAAAATATCTGTATAATTATAGGCATTATAATTATATTTAGATTTTCTTTTCTTCGTTGGTACAATAAATGAACGAAGGATGCCACAACTATTGAATAATAACAAAAGATACATTTGATTTAGTCACATTTTTGGAAAGTTTTTGTTAACTGTGTATGTTTGAGTTTTTAAGAACTTAGGATTTTTCAAATTTGTTATATGTCAATCAGTTTCTCTTAGTTGTCTTCCATAGATGCTCAGATTGTCTCCACTTTGACCAGTGGGAGTTTCTTTTTTCATTGACGCCTGTGTCTTTTCTACATGACCCCATTAAACATTAACATTGTCATTGCTTTATGGTACAACGCAGTGTATTGGGATGCATTGTACCTTTCAGATCTAGGGACTGAGTTAGCCAACTTTTTTTCCAAAATCTATGCACTAGGTGACATTGCATAGATGTCATTAACATTGGGACATTTCTGTGGACAGACGTGGAAAACCGAATAAATTTAATTGACATAGATTCCAATTGATATTCCACATTCATGTCTAAGATTACTGTGAGCATACACATTCTTACATATAAATGCTTCTCCTTTTGCTTAATACTAACAATCTAGCTTCCCAGAAAGTTAGAATAATTTCACTTTTGCTGTTCCATAGTTCAAGAAATTAGTAAAGAAATGTAATATTAAATACAACTCTATAATTACTGAATAAAGTTCAGTTTTATGATATTATCTTTTGACTTTTATATGAATAAGCTTTTTACTGAATCAGTGTGAATACGTACATAATTAACTGCCAGACGATTTGGTTGATGTCCAGTTGTCTTTGGACTCCGCAAGGGGAATGGCATTCTAAATGTTTACAGTTTGACTCTCTGGTCTTCATTATTTTTCTTTGCTTTGTACTTTCTTTTTTTATATTTTAAAATATAAAGGGCTTGCTAAGTTGCATAGGCTAGTCAAGGACTCCTGGTCTCAAGTATTCCTGATCCTCTTGTCTCAGCCTCCTGTGTAGTTGGGGCCACAGGTGTCCACCTTGTGTTATTTTTGTGGAAGCTATTAGATATCAGAACATAAAAAAGTTTTCTCTACTTTGAAATGATGGAAACAACTCAATTTTAAAAATTACTTAAAAGTAATTTAACTTCACCAACATCTGTCTACCTACATGACTTAAAAAGTGTTAATATTACTAAGAACAGGTTTATGTTTTTTCCTAAGTAAATCAAGTCTTCTGCATATTGATTTATTGTGAGTTTTTATGTTGCTAATTATTTGATGATTCAGTATTAATTATGCTGTGCCTTGTCCTGATCTTCTAAAACGTTTACTACCTCTTGCTCCAGTTTTGGGCCTGCAAGTTCTTCTTGGTTTATAACACATGACATTTCCAACTTACTATATCCATCAATGCATCGCTATGGAAAATTTAGAGCATGTAAACTTGCATGATTCTCCTGAGTAATAATCTCTTGACTTAATTCTGTTCACATTTTATTGTTGTTGTTGTTGTTCGTTTGCGTTTGGCCTGGGGCTGGTTTTGAACAGCTATACGGAGCCAGCGCCCTACTCCTCTGAGCCACAGGCACTGCCCATCTGTTCACATTTTTAAAATTTCCTGTAAGGAAATCAAGGTAATATCAAAGGTATAAAATTTGTTTATGATTAACAAAGAACTACACATAGTTTTGCCCAAAATCTACTTTTAAATTTTGGGTAAAAGTCCAAATATTTCATACACACTCACACACACATATACATATGAGTATATATGAAATCTTTATTATATAAATGAGTATCTTTATCATATAAATATTATATAAATATATAAATATCTCTATTTTCTGTTATTTTATTTTTAGGATAAAGAAATATCAGTCACATGCTTTTGACTTCAAAAATCAAGATGTAAGAGAACATACACAATATGATAACATTAAAACTTTTAATCATTTGGAAAATATCCAAATGTATTAAATTTGAAAACATATATACAGAGAAATCAGACCCACTTTATGATAGAGATTATTTCTGGGCACAGAGTTAAAAGAATTAGAGAAAAAGGACAAAATGGACTTAAACTTCTATGCAAATTTCCTTTTAAAGATCTGGAACAATGAAAACAAAACATATATATTTGTGAATCCAGGATGGTAGAATCCTTGTGATTATTATATTACTCTCTGCAAAAATCTCTGTTTTAATTATAAACACAGAATAGCTATCCAATACCTTAAAAACCTTTCAGATATCATAAAAGTATGTACCTCAACGCTATACAAATTAACATTTTACAGAGGCAATTAAAATTTTTATAAAACATAGCCAAAATATATAACAATGTGTTACAGGAAACATTTTTTTTAAACAGTTGAACATGTGACATACTTTCAAATCATTCCTAAAAAGTTTAAGTGGAAACTCTTTAATAGATTGACACAAATTGCAGATTTTCTTGGTCCAACTAGAAGTGTTTCATACAAAATAATTTTTTTCTAATTAAAATGTAATGACATTTTATTTCACATTTATGAAGTATTTTGCCTTTTGATCATGGTAAATAAACTCATATTTAATGGATAAAATTTGCCATATGCCAAAATCCCAGGTTTGCATCCCGGTGACCACTTTGTTGTGTTTTATATTTAACCATAATAATTTCATTCCTCAAATTGACCCCAGGCCATTTTGCATCTCTTGGCTGGTAGCTATTTCTGATTTTCCAATTTGTCTTTTCCAGCTTAAAACATTGACACAAAAACTAGAATCATTTTTAAAAAATAGTTGAATTCATATAAATTTCAACTTCATATTCAAACATTAAATGTCACTTGCTGATTTTTAACTAGATAGCAGCAAACCACATATAGTCATAATATTTCAACCACAAACACATCAGATTACATCCTTGTACCATATTTATCTTGTTTATTTTAATGGATTTTTTCCAAGCAGTCATTAATTAAGAACCTGAAATCTCTAAATATAATTTTTCATCCAACAAATTAAAAAGTTTTAAATACTTGCATTTTATTTTTAGAGTCAAACTTTTCTCTGGAAAGCTGAATACACCTTACAAGTTAAAACAGAGCTTCTTAATATTATATATATTTAAATTTAACTTGTCTTTAATGCTTCTTGCTTGACTAAAAGCATTATTATAGATACAATATTTATTTCTTTAAATATATATTTACTAAAATGATCCTTCATCATTTAAATTACTCTGAGGGAAAGAAGTTATTATAATCTATTTTAAATCACAATATAAACCTTTTAAGGGTTAATATCAGTGAAACGGACTTTACCTGTGAAGGATGTTATTTTTTTTTCCCACTGAGTAAAATAGACAGTAACCAGTGACCATCATTTCTGCAACATACTGGCCTGAAGGTTCAGAAACTTTAGTGAGAATACCTTTGAGAGCTTATTTTTACATTAAGACAATTTGATATTTTCATGAATTTTAAGAGAAACATAAAAGGAACTGTTTAAAAAGTATTTGTACAATTAAGAGTACAGACTCAGATTTACTGTGGTGATTTGGTGTCACCAGTGTTCTGAGAGGCAGTTTCTCTTTCTTTTGTTATCTGAGAGTTAAAATTCTCCTGGCTTGGTGCCTGTGGCTCAAGTGGTTAAGGCGCCAGCCACATACACCTAAGGTGGTGGGTTCAAATCCAGCCTGGGATTTACAAACAACAATGATGGCTGCAACAAAAAAAATAGCCAGGCATTGTGGCGGGTGCCTGTAGTCCCAGTTACTTGGGAAGCTGAGGCAGGAGACTTACTTGAGCCCAGGAGTTGGAGGTTGCTGTGAGCTATGATGCCATAGCACTCTACCCAGGGTGACAGCTTGAGGTTCTGTCTCAAAAAATAAAATAAAATAAAATAAAATTCTCCTGACTGGTCTAGTGGCAGAATCAGGATTGCCTCTCCTCTAAGGGTTTGAGGGTTTGATTTTAAATTTTGATCCATTTTCAAGGTTATCTGAGGAGGTTTCACCCAAATATTCGTTTTTCCCTCTCAAGATATTTCTGGGGTTTTGTATCCTCTGAGGATATTTAAAGGAAGCAGTTAAGGATTTTGTCTTTGTATAAGCCTTATCTTTTCACAGTTGGAGGTATTTATTTTATTCTGGCTTTCAGGTTTTCTTTTAAAGAATTCAAGACATAATTGTGGGAGCCATCAAAAAAATTACTATTGAATTATATCTAGAACAGTAACTTAAAAATAGTATAACTTTATTTTATAGATCAGGAACTATAATGAATTAAAAAATAAAATTGAGACTGGATGCAGTGGCTCACGCCTGTAATCTTAACATGCTGGGAGGATGAGGCAGGTGGATTGCATGAGTTCAGTTTGAGAGCAGCCTGAGGAAGAGTGAGACTCAGTCTCTACTAAAAAGAGAAAAACTAGCCAGGCATAGTGGCAGTTGCTTGTAGTCCCAGCTACTTGGCAGGCTGAGGCCAGAGGATCAGTTGAGCCCAGAAGCTTGAGGTTGCTGTGAGCTGTGATGCAATGGTACTCTAGCCTGGGCAACTTAGTTATACTCTGTCTTGTAAAAAAGTAAAAATTAAAATAAAATTGATCATGTATTTTTTCCTGGACTCATGATCCTTAAACTAATCCTTCTAAGAAAAGGAATCAGAGAAAATTAGGGTAGGCTAATGATGTAAATAGCGTATACAGGAAAGAAAAAGAGAAAAAAAAGTGTCTTTTTCTTGAAGAGTAGAACGATTGAGAATAACTCATCGGTAAATCCAGAATTGCAAACTGAGATTTCTCTTAAAAGATGAAAGACTTGAAGAAATGTGAACCTGTGAATATTGCATTTGTTACAGAAATGCTTTTTCCTGTACAAGAGAAAAAGAGGAATGAAAATCTGAATATAAAGTCCCACAGTGTCCAGACCCTATGTGGTAACAAAACTCTGACTCCTAAACCTCTGTATCAGCCAGCCCAGGAAGGCAAACCACCGCCTCTGTAGCAATTGGCCCAGAAAGGTAAGAAATGTCAATGATCACTTCCTTTTTTTTTTTTTTTTTTTTTTTGAGACAGAGCCTCAAGCTGTCCCCCTGGGTAGAGTGCCATGGCATCACGCTCACAGCAACCTCGAACTCCTGGGCTCAAGCGAGTCTCCTGCCTCAGCCTCCCAAGTAGCTGGGACTACAGGCACCTGCCACGCCTGGCCATTTTTTTTGTTTGCAGCCATCATTGTTGTTTGACAGGCCCGGGCTGGGGATTGAACCCGCCACCTTAGGTGTATGTGGCTGGTGCCCTAGCCGCTTGAGCCACAGGCACCAAGCCTGATCACTTCCTTTTTGTGTGTTCCTTCTTCTAACTCAAGACCCAGCCAGAGAAAGCAAATGTTCTCCAAACCATCTCCTATGACACCCTGCCTCCAGTTATCTGTGATCCAGCTTCTCAGGCCAACAACCTCCAATCAGAGAATAGCTGGAGCCTTCCCTTTGTTTACTCAAACACATCCACTTCCTGGGCAGTCTTTGAGTCTCTGCCAAAAGTAGCTAATGTTGGCTGATTTCCTTGCTATAGCCATTTCTGAAAAAATAGCCTGTGTGTTCTCATTTGGTGTTCTTCATATATTCCCCAGAAAAGAACAAAAGACATCGAGGGCCCTTATTGTGGTAAACCCTTTTCTTGTCCTGTGACCCCCTTCACTACATTTGGTATCTGTATTACTTCAGATCTTGCCATGATTGTGCCAAATTTTGGCAGATATATCACACTCTTAGAACTTTTGGAAAAACCAACTTTACTGTTTATGAAAAATTCTTTGTGCAGGAAGAAATGGGAAGAAGATACAGCAGATAGAAGCCAGGTGGCTACATCATCTCATCTCTGAAACATGGGATCTAGAGGTTCTCTTTTCTATGAACATCATCCAAGGTGCACCCCCACCCCTGCACCACCTTGACAGTAATTGCTTATACACAGAAGGAAGCTCTTATAGTCTGAAGTCAATGAGCAATCTAATACACTTTTAAGAGATTCAGGAGGGCTGGCGTCTTCCTTTCTCTCTGTGGAATGCCATGCCGTTCTCTCTCTCCTTTCCCCCAACCCCTCCTCCACTCCTCCTCTCTACTCTTCTCTCTCTCATTCTCATCTATCCTCCCACTCTCTTCCCTTCCTCTGATATAAAATAAACTTACACTTCTATACCCTGAAAAGACAGAGATTTAATTGGGCATTTCTTTTCTTTGTTTTTGAGACAAAGTCTCACTCTGTTGCCCAGACTGGAGTGCCATGGCCTCAACCTAACTCACAGCAACCTCTAATTCCTGGGCTCAGGATATCCTCCTTCTTCAGCTTTTGAATTAGCTGGGACTAGAGGCTCACATCACCGTGCCCAGATGGTTTTTCTTTTCTTCTTTTTTCTTTTTTTACAAAAGATTAACTATGTCTTGCTCTTACTCAGGCTGGTCTTGAACTCCTAAGCTAAAATGTTCCTCCCACCTCAGTCTCCCAGAGCGCTGGGTTACAGGTGTGAATCACCAGACCAGGCCACAAGTGGGCATTTTGATTACATTGGTACTAATATGCATTTAAAACAGAGGTTGAAAAACTTTTTATGGAAAAGGCCAGCTAGTATATCTTTTAGATTTTATGGGCCATATGGTCTATGTGGCAAGTACTAAATTGTTGAAAACTGTCTCCCTAAGTATCCCCAACACAATCTGCTGATAAGACAAAGTTGAGTTTATTGCTTATAATGGTGCGGGAGAAACACCACCTCCACAGAGCTTTGACAGTATCTCCGCTGGGGAAAGGTAAGATCTGGATGTATTGGGAATTGTAAATTTGGTTTATAGTGCAGTTTTCAATGTGAGGCTTTGATTAGGATTGGGTTGAAATGACAATATAGGAGTCCAGGATTGAGGGAAATAACAGGGCAAGGGTTTGGAGTAAATAACTCAAGAGATAATAGGGAACAAAATGTTTATTGATGCTTCCCCATAAAGAGTTGTGAAGGCTCTTACAGATCCAGTAATGAACAACCAAACCATTTGCTGTGCATAAAGGTCAAAGGAATGTTAATGAAGTGAACCTATACTGTCTTGTTCAAGTAGACAATAAGGACACCATTTGCACTCTCTCCCTAGGCCATGTTTGTGGGCAGACAATTCAGTTTCACAGAACTCTGCTGCTGCCGCGCAAATATAGCCAGAGACAATACACAATCCAACAGGGTTGATGTCTGCTAACAGAATTTTACCTCCAAATATCTAAGTTTGCATTTCATGTAATTTCATATCAAACCATATTTTTCTTTGATTTCTTTTTGAGCATTTAAAAAACCATTATTACTTTGGAGGCTGTAAACCAGGTAACGGAATGGAGGGCCACAGGGAGGGGGATAAATGTGAAGGAAAACATTAAGGGCTTTTCGTCTTGTTCTGTTTTGTATTTTTTAGATTTAATGTCACTTTTAGGACTTATGACATGAAAGTGTCTTTTATTACTCAGGAAGAATGATACTCATCTTATCATTATTGGAGAGGAGAGACTGCATTTTTTTCCAGAGATTTATTTTGCTTTTTCCAGTAATTTTCAAGCACAATAAACACAGGACCCCTTAGAGATTGCATTTTGATAGGATGAGCTTCTGATTATAAATTCCCATAGGAGCTCTTCATTTCACAAAGTGTAATAGATCTTGAGACGAGGTGCCTCTGTGAGTGTGTATGTTGCTTGGAATAATAACACAGATGTGGGTCTCACATGCAGTTCACTTCCAAACCCCGATTACGTTCCAGAAAAACAACCTTGAATACAATCCTTGGGAAACTAAACAGTGCGACACACATGTATCAAGCTCCAGGAACCACCTCCACCTGTAAGCCTGGCCACCAGTGAGTATCCATCAGCCAAGCCTCAGCACAGGGGTGCCTGCGCTGCTGCTGGGCTCTGTCTTGTAAGGATGAAACAGAGGATAAAGCTTATGGAACAGTCCTGAATGCAGCCTCAGAGCTGTGGGGTGGAGAATGCTGAGATTCTGATTTTCAGAATGTGATCTATAAGTGGCGAGAGTTTTTAGATGATTCAGGCCCCTTGGTCACATGAGCCTTTTGCCCCACAGGCTGGACAAGCAACAGTCAGTCATGTGAAGACATTACTGAAGGGACATTCACCAGCCTGCCTTTTTTACTGCCAGGAGGTTTCACTACACTGCCTTTGTAAACCCCCAGA
Organism: Galago senegalensis; assembly: GCA_963575145.1. Taxonomy (NCBI): domain Eukaryota; kingdom Metazoa; phylum Chordata; class Mammalia; order Primates; family Galagidae; genus Galago; species Galago senegalensis. The sequence continues at coordinate 283 of CAUYTI010117936.1, read as the reverse complement.
CTCAATTCAAGCAGCATTCTGAGAGTCCGAACATCGCTGCAAAGGCAGGAGGAATTTTATTCATTCAAGCTCAGAGCCTGGGCGGCCCTTTAAGAAAAAGCGGGAACAGCCCTTACAGACTATTTAAAAAGTCCCTTTATATCTCTCCCTCTTCCCTCCCATTAGACCATCTCATCCCATCCCCTTATTGGCAGGTAAACCATGTCTGTCCTAAACTGACAGGTACAGGGTGGTCGTGTTCAGGGTTGATTCGCTCAGGGACGAGTCTTCTTTGTCTCAGGTG